>VXBL01008302.1:68060-90358 GCA_013400195.1 Aramus guarauna | reverse complement strand
AAACCCAAAACCAAACCCCAACCAAAACGTAAATGATTTGTCAGAAACAACAAGGGAATCAAAAGCATGATTCTTTAGGATGGTCAGGAAATTCTCAAATACGTGAAATAACAGTTCTACATATGAAACAGCAGACATTATTCATTAAATTTATTACTTCCACAATAATCTACATCAGATTACACAGGGGACCATTTCAAGGCATTTTGTCTCTTAGGATATGGATGTGAGTAAATTATACCCTATAATCTTCTGTCATCCCCAGTGCTTTTTCCAGGGGGGATTTACACTCACGCATAAAATAAACACTTAACCCCCCACTGTAGAATGGCAAAGGACCTTTCTTCCAGAGACTGCAAGTGTCTAAAGCATTTGCTGTTTATCTTTTGCCTTTGTGCAGCATAGTCAGATGAGGAAAGCCTTAGCAGATCATTATATTAAGTAGGAATTTATCACTTTTTATGGAGTATAATGTTGTAACAAATTGCATTTGTCCTATTTCTGAGTTTAATAGCTTGAGATCCTACAAGAAAATTTACATGTGTTTCATGATTAACACGATTTTAGTGCAAACCAGCGTTTTTTCCTCTTGTAGTTAGCAACACTAATGAGAGCAGGGACCTCAGATTATCCCTCATCCATGTTCAGCCAGACTATCAGGAACACAGAAGAGAAGCCAGTGGCTGAGCAAAAAAAGTCACCCTGTGCATGAACTTAACTGTTTGTATATCCTTTTACCCATACTGAGATCTTCAGTCTGTTTCTTGCCATAAGATGCCTGCTCTGCTTGAAGTCCTTGAGGAGATTTCTTCCCATAGAACTGCTTTTCTTTTCGTATTTTTTTGTGGGGAGGAAAACTGTTGGCCTTATTTCAGCACGTCCTTAAAAAGGAAGACATAGGGAAGAAAGGAGGAGCAGACATTTCTAACATTTTTTTTTCTCAGACTTATTCCTGAAGGGTGATCAGAAAATGAACAAACAAAAGAATCCCCATCATCTTTATAACACAACTGCCATTTTCAAAATTAGCCAACGGAACTGATCTGCATGCGGTTGTCCAAGCACTAAATCCAAGATAGAGTATTGGCTTTTCTCTTTAGAGAAGGCCTTAAAAATACTTTTTTTTTTCCTCTTCATCTTACTACTTCTTCATGACTGTATTCTTCTGTAACTCTAGAAGACCTTTCACATTTATGAACTCAGTAACTATTATCACTTGTGTCATAGGGTCAGTGGATAGAACAGCTTATAATAGAGTATCATTTTCTGGAGGGAGAAAAGAACATCATATCTTGTTTTCAGCAAAAAAGACTAAATCAAGGTGATAAAAGCCATTATATTTCCTCAGTCATTTAACTCCACGTCTGGCACCATGTTTCACTGATCTCACAACTAACTCTCTTTCTACAAATATCCCAATTAGAGCTACTTCCTGTGACTAAAGCAGCCATCTGCCAATGCTGTGAGTCCTTCTGCCCCTGGAGAGGACTATTTCAGCTCACTTGTTTTAGAGGAACTGACCACCTGGACATATTTCTACATGCAGTGCTTGGCCCTCAAAATGAACTGGTTTCAGCCCATTTCCTGTTCATCAGGCATACCAATCAGCAAAAATCATTGGAACAGATGTTGCTATCTGTTAGTGGCTTTAAAAGAGAAGACACCGGACAGCTGAAGTACATTGCAGAATTTTCCAGATGTGAAATGGTCTATTGCACATCACTTTCTTAATGCTTCTAGCCTGTGAATAAATGAACTTCGTTCTCAATTGTTGCCAGCTTTGTATTTTTCAAGATATTAAAAACTAAAGTGAGGAAAAGCAAGCACAATCACAGACAACAGTGCTTGGACTGCATCAAGTGTTTCAGAGGATACTAGTGCAGTAAACAAAAAACCCCTCTGTCAATATACTAGTGCAGTAAACAAAAAACCCCTCTGTCAATATCTTAGAATATACCTTTTAATTGTCCTGTTATGGAGGTGCGAAACATAGAAACAGAAAAAGTTAATCTCAACAGTGTATGTAGCCTTACAAAAAGAAGGATGGTTGAAATATGGAGACACTACCACTGGCTGGCCAAGGAATTGTGTAATCGAGCTACGTATTGGATATCAAACTCGTAACTTCTGTCCTGTAACAAGAAGATCGTCTTTTCACTCTGTCTTGCACTGCAGAGTTAAGATAATAATGCTTTTTAATAATGTCATTACTGATAGTACTTATAACTTAAAAGATTACCCAGTGTTGTAGTACAACTGCCAGTCAAATTGTATCTGCTTATACCAGAGCTGAATCTGTTTCATAAGGCATTACAAAATCTGAAGCACTTCAAACATGTAGGTAACCATGACTGTGTACAAATGAGGAGATTGAAATACAAGTTTGGGATTTGCCTCCAGGTAACTCTCTCCGTCCACCACTACAGCACAAAGCAGAGTCTTTCAAATTACTTCAGTTTTGGGGCCCAGTATTGGCTTCAGCATAGTCTAACCAGGTCTTGCAAGGCATCTTCTTTCCAGCATTGGAAGTTAGTGAGTTGCTTCTCTTCCAAAAATCGGTCATGATCCCCATCTAAAGTAATCGTAGCTCTCCAGCTGACACAGTGAGTACACTGCAGATTTCCATTTAGATTTACAGCTGCTGACTTCCCATCCTTGAGTTGGACCACTGAGAAACTCTGCTTTTTCATAATTGTGTTTGGAATTAAATGTGACTATACATTCAATATGAATTTGATAGTCAATAAACAATTGTCAATAGCAACTTGAAATATTAATTTAGGGCCTAAAGTAAATTTAATAAAAATTGCATAAGAGTTAATTAACATAAAACAGCCAAATGCAAAATGAATTAAATAAACTAAAATAAAGTTCATGTTTTAATCAGCAAAGCCTTGTTGCTTAACAGCTCCTCCAGGCTTAATGTTCAGCTTAGTTTCTGGATCACACTCTTTCAAATTGCTCCACAGAGACATAAATCTGACTGTAGCTACTGTACACTCTTGTGAGAATGAGTACATGTGTATATTTCTGAGTGGAAATGTAAAATATAGTGTGCTGGTGCATTGCATGTGAATTAATATTTCTGTAGTAGGAAAAATACATTGTAATATTTTTCTCCTACGGAACACTGTCAAGTATTTTCAACTATTTCTTTTATTTGAGGTGATACCAAAGAAATTCAAGAATAATATTGGGCTCAATTAAACTGTTTGAAAGCAGAATAAGGTTATTGACTTCACTGGAATTTTCCTGAATAGACATCAACATGTTTGAAATCTAATGTGAACTCAAAGCTCCCTCCTTTGGAGTGCCTTCACTGCAATATTTTTCTTTCTTGAGATGAAATAAAAAAGCATTTCACAATCTGTTAATCCATCGATCTAGGAGACATGCATTTCAAAATAATGTCCAAACTTGCACTTAAAACCACGCAACGAGATAAATAATCTGGATTATGCCACATGTGTTAGCCTGCTCTGACTGATCCGTTATGTCTCATCATGCAAGACTCTTAACACTGTGAACATGAGTGAAAATACAGCTTGAGATGTCTTTTCTCCCTCTAGTTTCTTCCTGAAGTTCAGAAAAACTTGACCATGACATACTCTAGGCAACAAGGTTGCTGTTGTTTGACAACGTACAGCAACTAAGTGATTAATACACCAGCTGGCCACTTCTTGGATATAAAGTGAGTGGACTGAACTCCCAGCAGATGTCCAGTGGCCACCATGGGACCCTTCCCTGGCCGCTGTGTCTCTGTCTGCAAAGATGGAGAGAGAAATGTTGTGTAGCATTAGCTATAACACTGGGTCCAGGATGTGTCAGACAAGTGTTTTTTCCGTGCTCAGATATGTGTGGATTTTCCCAACAAACATAAAAAGCAAAAACAAAACAAAAAAAATTATCAATAACTACATGGAAATCTGCTTGTATGGTCACATAGCTTACATATATATTAATAAAATACTCTGTTCTTCAGTCTATATTTCTGCTAAGGACTTCTATTGTCATATAAGTTATCTGAGCTTTTTTCCCTTAATTTTCCCTATCTGTAAGATCATAATGGTACTATTCTGTATTGCAAAGATTGTGAAATTAAATAAAAGTATCAAGAAGTGTTTATTGAGCCTCAGGTGGAAAGTTTCACACAAGCAGAAAGTGTCTTTTTATTTCTGAAGTCTATAAATGAATCTGCAGCTCTGAGCAAGCTTGTGAAAAGCAATTCTCGGAGGCAAAATAGTTCACATAGCCCTACTTAAGACAAGCAGGTAATTTCTGTTGTGGAAGTTATATGCTTCAAGTACAACTAATTGAATTCTAGAAATTTTTATGTGGGAGCAATTACTGAATGAAATCATTCTAATATTCATAATTAATACTAAGCACAACTTGCTGGGTTTTTTTAAGCAGTACTGACTTCAAGTATCTCGTTAAATGACTGGAGATCACTATTAAAGAGGGTCTCCTCTGACAAGCCTGTAGCCATCAGCACTGTATCTGAAGAGCAACACTTGTGGAAGAAAGGCCAGTCATCCTTTTACTATCGATATGACTTAGAGAGTCACTCAATGAAATGTTCTGGGGGTAATCACATATTCAATGGAAAAGAGTTTTAAGGGAGAAACATAACAACATGTTTGAGAGCCAGAAGAAGACAACCCCTCATGTACATGCTTGATTTTAAACAAAGTTGCTAAGATACAAGGTTTTGATGAATGACATTTATAGTTTGAAATGCTTTCTCTGGGACCAACAACTCTGCATCAATATCTCACTGCTAGGCCCACCTGGTAAAACTGATCTGATTTTGATGATGTGGTGGAAAGTGCTCAGGCTTCTTTAGATACATTTTCCTACAACTTCTCTTCCTTAACACTCTCCAAAAGAATGAGGCCTAGTGGGTACCCAAACCAGTTTGAAGGCATCCCAAGACAGAGGAACATCATGAACTGCAAAAATAGCTATTGAAATACAAGTAGGCTTTCCCTGCCTTGTACTCAATGATGTAATGTCATTTGTTCCTGTGGAATCCCTTCTGATGGTATGGTGGAAACTAAAGGAAATAACATTCTGTCTGAGATAATATATCTTGGGAATTTTTTGTTGCCTGACCATTGATATTTCCCATAAGCAAGGGTGGTCCTGTTTAAGGCATCCAAGAAATTGTGACAAGGGCTTTAAATCTGTTTCAGAGAAGATTATATGCAGTTAAACAGCGCAAGGATATTAGTTCTGTACCTATACATGGTTCAGTTTCTTCACTGACTTCAGATACAGCACATGCTGCTGCAAAAAGTGTCACTGCAAATTTGTCAGCAGAATGGCCCCAAATCAACACAAAAATAGAGGTCAAAACAAAAGTGGAGCGCAAATCAGTTATTGAGTAATCTCTAAAGAAAACCAAGGCCAGGTTAAGTGCAGCTTATGCAATCCTTTTTAAAGAGGAGATTCAATAAATTTATGGAGCTTGAATCCTGATTCTCAGGCTCAAGCAAATGAGAGCTGAGTGGAGAATACATTTTCCTCATATCAATCTTTGCTGTTGTGCCACAGACAACTGACCCCGGGAATGACTTGAAACACAGTTCTATCAGTCATTGGATCCTTCAATTGCTGTGTTTCCTTACCTGGGATCCCTGCCCAGTTATAAGGACAACTATTCAGAGTGAAGTAGAGGATCTCTCCAGACAAGCAAGAGAGGCTCATGTACCAAAATATAACAAAATTTAAAGCATTCAATGTCTAAGTTTATATTCTCTACAATTAAAATTAGTATGATTTCAGAGGACTATTTGCAGCTGTTTCAATATACAAATCGCATATCACGCGTTCATTTGAGAAGCTGTATGTGCAGACTAGTGAATGCATTTTGTAATATATTCTAACTTAACCCTTTAACACTCATCTTCATACGACTTACGTTGACTCAGCATCTACAGTAATTCTAAATAGTGTGGGTTTATTGATTTGACTTGTAATGTCCCAGCTGATCAGTCTGATGCATTTTTTTTCTCCAAACTAAGTGAATTGACTTTAAAAGTGAATTTACATTTTGGTTTCTGATGACATCTCAGAACTACTAGACAATATTGATGAACCAAGCAACTAACTGAATTTGTCATATTCTTGCACTCATTATTTTCAGTTCATATTTACATTCTAGCTTTTAATAGCAGCATTCATAATATATCTCCCAGATACATAGAATCTTCTTTAAGAACCAAAGGTAGAATGATCAAGGCATTTTATTTTAATAAATGAAGTGCCATCTGCATCTTCATAAACCTGCAAATCTTACAGTATTGCCATTCTTACTGTCAACCATCTCACCTGAGTATGGATGGCATTGCTAGGGACAGAGTATACATTCAGGTTTAACAAATTAGCCCAGTGTTCCACATAGTTAAAATTAGTTTCAGTAATGATGATCGTTACACACAATTACAGGTGCATGTTGTAATGCTCTTTCCAGCCAGCCATGAGGCTGAAAGGAGTACAGTCTTCCCAGTTTACACTGATTATTACTTTATACCCAGGGAATTAAAAATCCACAGTAGTTATTAAGGGGTTTTATTTCTACATAATAAATAGAGAAGCATTTCCTCAGATTCTCTTTTATTTCTTCTTTTTTTTTTTTTTATCAGTGTTTTTCTTCTCGCAAACGCAGATTTCTGTTGGCTATTTGTATATTGCATTAAAATATTCTTTTATCTCTTAAATATATTACTGCGCATTTTACTCATGGCTTCTTCATTCCACATTACAGCAAAATAGATGAGTGCATTGAAATGCTTTTTATAGATTTCAGCGTCTGATAGATGACTACGATTTTCAAAAGTATAGAGGGCATTTGATATCCAGTTCAATTCCTTCATGTCTCTAGGAAAGTAGTAACCTCACCAGACATCAGTTTTGTAGGCTCTTTCTTCTTTTCATTTGAGAAGAAATGCTCTTTTAAAATGTATTTTCTTTTGAAGGGGCTTGTAGCAAGCAGTAGTGAAATGCCCTTTCCCATAATCTCTCTAATTAGAGATCATGCTTGGGACAAAGCGACCCTGTGTATTCATGATATTTCTGAAGAATAAATTTAGTTTGTGTGCTATTTGAGACCATTTCTTTGTTAAGATTGCTGTATTTACTGAACATAAAACAACTAGAAAAAATACTGTTTAGGTTCTTTGAGGCTGATTTTTTTTGATCAATGGAAAATAACAATTGAAGTTAAGAAACTCTAGAAACATTTTACCTCTTCCTCCACTTCACACAAAGAAATCTTCCTAATCCCTCTCCATATGAAAGACTTCAGGATGCTCATAAATATTTCTTGAGTGACCAAAACCAAATTCGGAATTCAATTTCAGGAAAAGAAAACCCAAACGTATTTTAAATGTATTTAATTGGATATGCAAGGTTGCACAGCTTGTGGTTTATGTTTTAAGACCTCTAAATGATTGTAGTATGCTTAAACTATGGCTTATTCCTGTTCCTTTCTGACAGGTTTCTCCTGCTACATTATGATGTACTCTTCATTTAATTTCTTCAGTACGCTTTTTTTTTTCCCCCTCCAAAAGATAAGGACTGCTGTTAGACCAAATAATCAGACTGTTAAGGACCAAATACTTTTTGATGTGAATCTATAAGCAGAGTTCTGCGGTAATTGTGTGAATATTCTTACTGTGACTGATGATAACGTAATCTGTATATCCCTCAGCTATTCTACAAAGGGAAAAATGTTATCAAATTTATTTTGTTACATCAGAGCAGCTGATATAGTATATTTCATATACCTTGTATTGTATTCTTTTTTGTGGGAGTTGCTTTTGAAAGTGGAATTTATCTATAAATTTGTGATTTGAAACAACATTCAAACACCTATGAATGTCCTAAGTAAGGGCATAAAATGGGTTGGAGGCTTCTAAGTCAGGTAAGTAGTTGTATCACCTTTGTAACTGCTCCTAATGGAAAAGCATCACAATTATACTTGAAGTCTAGTCAAACTGAGAATGCTGTCTTACTCTGAACTGAAAATAGCAAAAGTAGTCCAAAATTGCATTTCAGGTATTGAGTGTGGGCTCTCAGCATAGCTTAATCTCAAGTTATCCTACAGCTTGGATTTTTTTCTCCTCCCTTATTTATTTTTAACATTAATAACACTAAAAGAAGTACCAGATAAGGCATGGAAGGAAGTCAAAATATACTGAATGTAAATTAATATATTAACGAAAACTTCTGGACTACAAGGGAGCTTGTCCTTGTGTCTTTGTGATATTCAACCCAGTGGCAAATCTTCAAGCTTCAGTAGCCTGGAGGAGTTGGGAAATGTTACTTTATGGAACACTTAATCTTGGACACCTGTATCCTAAATCTTCGCTTTATGGCTAGTACAATTCTTCTTGTCTTCAGTGACAGTTTTGTCTGAATAAGTAGCGAAGGAACTATTCACATAAAAAAAATACATACATATGCACACACAGATGCATAAACATACACATATGGAATAGGCAAATATTAAAATATGATAAATGATAAAAAAGAAGAAGGATAAAGAAAAAATAAAAATAATATGAGTGTAAGATTTTAGCACTGCTGAGAGTACCATTTTAACTTCCAGGTAAGAACTACATTTAAATTTAACAACGGTGAAATCCTTTTATTTCAAGATATCAGTGATATTATTCCAGCAAAAAAGAAGCTAAAGACATTAAACAATGTTTTATAAGGATTTTTTAACATTGGTTTGTCTTGACCATTCAAGTAAATGAGTTGAGTAATTCACAAATGAAAAATAGGGTTAATATATACTCTGTTGAGTATCAATTAGTTCATGCTTATAAAGTGCTTTGAGGAAGCACATTGTTACACAGAAGGAGACATATTTTTGCCATAATATCATGCAAGTCCTCTAGCTATTTCCCATTTATACAGTCTATCATTTTAAACTGTTCAGTAATTGATACAACCTTCTTGGGCAAAACTTGGGTTAAAGTGCTCAGCATGGGATTGTTCTAGTAAGGTAAAGAACTGACATTGCGTTCACACTATATACACTTAGAAATGTTCCTGCAAAGGTACAACTAGTTCTGTGACTGCCTGATTCTATTATTACACAGGAATTGCAATACTGATTCAGGCCCAAATCCTCTCCTGGGCAGAGTCTCTCACTGAGAAAGTGACTGGTATCACATTCTTTAAAGTCCTGGAGCCCTCTCCAAGGGCAGTCCATACCATGTAGTCTGTCCCCACTTTTGACTTTTTTTTTTGTTGCAAGCAGAAATTCAACCCCCAAGCATGAAGTACTTCCATATGTCTCCATATACAAAAATCTAATACTTGATGTCTTGTGTGCAAAAAAGCAAAGTTCTCCAGGTAGAGGTGGATGAAGAAAAGTTTTTGGCAGCTGTACACAGAGGCAACTGAGTGAATCAGTCGGCTGCCATAACTGTCATAATCATGTGGGGGGACACTCAGGGAATAATGATGTGTACAAGCAAACTCCAACACTTAGCTGCTTTTCATTCCCTAAAACCATCATCACCTCCATTATCCATCATCTTATTTTCAGTCAACTAATTTGCATCAAAGTTCTGATTTTCCTTCTCTGATGATTTATTGCACTATCTGGGGATTATAGTTCAGTGTTACTTTTAGTATATGCTAATCCTCTCACTCACAAGTCATTTCTTTATTCTGGGCTTAAAACTAAACCAAGATCAAACCCCTTCATAATCTTTTGGTTTGTGTTTCATTTGGATATTTTTTGATAGATCTTATAGATACTGTCCAAAGACTAAAATGATACTGCACCAGTGGGATGAATGAAGCCCCTTCTCTGTGAAAATATGACTGAAGTTGATACTAATCCTTGATTATGTTCCTAATTTGTTGGCATTTCAGTCTATATTCACTGTGTCTCTTATCAGGCTCTATTCAATTCAAAAGAGATGGAGGACAGTAGATTCCTGTGCAGTAAAAGGCTTTTTACTTTGTAGAGAAGTTACTGACCTTAGGCTCCTAACTTCATTCGGAGGCTAACTGCAGTTGGTGGCCTCAAGGGCCCAATAGAGTGAGACTTGTGAATTAAACTTAGATAATGAGTTCTCATGGGGGTGTGCTCTGCAGCCGGCACAGTGTTATGAGGATCACCCATCCCTTCAGCATGGCCATATGTAAATGGGTGCCAGAGGTTCTGGTTAGCAAATAATCATTACTGAAGCGAGCCCCATGAAGGGCTAGAAATAGCTGGAATGAGCACAGTTTGCCCCTAAGGGTTCCCATGGATCCATGCTGAGCTCAATCTCTGAAATGATGTCCAGTCTTCTTGAAGGTCCTTGATTTACCTAAGATTGCCAGCCTATCAAATGTAGGCACCTGATGTAAACACTGAATTAGGCAGTTGATCACCCTGCGTGCCGTTTACAGGCAATGAAAACTGTGGGCTCTGCAGAGAAAGAAACCACTTCAGAGCTGAGCACTCCCCTACAGTTCCCACCAGCCTGCTTCAGGTAGAAAAAGACTATGCAAATGTCATTTCCTTATAATTTCATTCTTCCAGGTAAATAGTCAAAAAGAAAACTGTAACACACTATATCCTTCAGACCAGAACATCACTGTATGCCCAGCCCCAGTGAAAAAAGAAAGAAGAAAGATTTGAAATAGGTTTTTGATTTGTTTTTCCCTTAATTTGTAAGGCTATTAGAGAACAATAAATGCAGTTTGGTGCAAATAAGGCTTGCTCTGGCACTGCTGTGTAAAGACATGCACTTCTGGGTTGTGAGCTGGAATACATTCCTACTCTGTTCTCTGTCTCCTAATTAGTTTTTAATCCATAGCATGACTGTGCATCATCCTCCCTCATTGCTTAATATCCTCAAAAGAAGAAATTTTTCAAAAGGCTCTTGAAATTCTAAATCAGTTACATTGCCTGTTTCTATTATGTATTTTGTTAACTATCCCAAGTAGTGCTAACCTTTTAATAATGTAAAAATCTCTGTAACAATAAGCCTTGTGGGTTTTTTTTCCCTTTTCACATTGTACTCATCAGAGATTCTTATGGACCTTTGGTCAGTGATACCAATTAGGACCCATACACATACAGGGGATCAGACTTAGCTCCGTACAGTTCTTGCCTGTTCCTATCAGCACTGAAAGTGTCTGGGGTACAATTAATGTGATCTGGATAGTACCTGTATTAAAACATGGCATAGTAATAACCATCTATAGTAATAACCATCTATGAATTCTCTCTAACAGTAAGGGTTTTTAAATTTCTTTTCATTAGTTGCCTATCCGCTTAAATGTTAAGAACTTGAGTATTTGGGGTTTAGGCTACATTCTGCTGAGGCCTATATATATATGACTTTTTTTTAGATATCACAAAAAAATTGTGCACATCTGAATATTAAGACTCGTACCCTCAAAATGAATATATGGGAATGGGAACTGATATGAGGGGGTTTTTTTTAATAGGATTTGCTACCCAGAAAGGGTAGGCACAAGTTTTTGCACACTCAATATTTTTTTATTTTTTTATGCAAAAGAAGAAACTGCGTAGAAGCCCAAATGAAAAATTGCTTCCTTCGAAGCATTAATTAAGTCTATCTCTGTTCCCTGGCGCCTAGCTTATTAAAGTGCTTATCACCCCAGACTGACAACTGGCAAATGCCCATACCCTTTCCACTGGTCTCCTCAGCAGTGTTTGACACTGTCAGTCATACATTCCTGCTTACACGCTGTACAAATCTGGCAAGTGTAGGCAGAAGCATGCTGAAGTGACTCTGATCTTTCTTGTCAGGTTAATCCCAGGAGGCCCCATTTCCATCTCCAGGACTTGCCATTGAAGAACTTGGTAAGGCTCAATTCTTTCTCCTTTTTCATTCAATATCTATACTTCAGGAAATTACGACTTGGCAGGGGCTTGGGAAAAGACCAGCAAGAAGAACATACACCGCACTAGCAGAATGAGGTAAAAAGCAGATAACATACCGGCAGATGTGCCCAAATACCTTTTATATTGACCTTCCCAAAGAACTATGTATAAAGTTTCTGAAAGGAAACTTGAAGTTTAATTTGCTTGCTTCTGCCCTTTCGTCCTTATTTTTTGTTCTGCATAGTTACATACGGACTTGTGATATAAAGTTGATGAAGGAAGTGGTCTATGTTAAATAAAACAAATTGGAAACTTCTCTTTTTTATTGCTTGATCTAACTTGAATCATTGAACTGGTCTATTTCACTACATAGTCCCACACATTTGATGTCACCCCAGCTGACATCCCAGGATGGTGAGCAGCAGGCGGGGGATAGGAAGGAAGGAGAAGAGGAATGTTTCAGCTGGCTTTGTTGTCAGTGACACCAAACCACACAATTCCATCCCTTGCCTAACTGAAAACTACACATCTTACAAATGGGAGTGAGTTTTCAGATGCAGATACAAACTCTTCCTGGTCTTTTGCTTTAAAACTTTTCTTTGAACATAGAGCATTTTGTTCTATTTTCTGTGTGAAAACAGTAGCAAGTAATATAATTAAATACTAATAAAGAAAGATTGAGATGTACCTGAGTTTTGTGTCTGTAATTCAAGGAGTTAAAATTTATTTTTGTTTTTGTGAAGTCATGTATCAGAGACTCTAGCATGCCATTTGGAAACTTTATTTCCTTCATGTCAATGTTTCTGAGTCAACAGGCAGATTTTCACATATCTTTTCCCTTAGCTTCCTTTTCTATACCTGCTAATTGAGTAAATAGTAAGATCTTTTTCCTTTCTTCTCCAGCTTACTAAGCTACCTCACAGATAACTATACTTCAAAGGCCACGTGTTATACCCTGCCATTTAATCTAAATGCAAAGCTAGAGTAAATGCTGTAATTCCTAATTTGCCCTGATCTTAAATCCACGGTTTTATGAATTAACATAAACATCAATTTTTTTGACCAGTCTAGTAAAATTACCTATATATCCACAGAGATTTTGCTTTCCTTTTGGAGGCATCAAAGAGTGCTTCCTTTTGAAGTGGTAAGTGCTTGGTACCATGGCTTAATGCAGTACTGTATTGTTTTGTTTGGCCTCAGCCTCAGAGAGCTGTTGGTCTGATCCTTCACACAGCAGAAAATACTGTGATTTGATATCTGGGACTGAACCAAGTAATTGCAGGAGCTTGGCTGCACCAGAGAAAGGGGGAGGGTTATGCCTTCATCTTTCCCTGCTAATGCCTGCTGTGTGCTCTTATCTCATTTGGTAGATAGAAAGAATTTAAAAAGAGATAAATACCAAATCTTCTGGTTTGTTGGGTTTTGTTTTTTTTTTCCCTCCTTTTAATTTCCTTCCCCTCCCCTCCCCCCGCCTTGGATAACAGCTACGTAGCAGGTTCCAGTCACTGAAACAGGTTGATAATATGGTAGGAAATGGTGATGGCGATTATTCCTCCCTGTAAATTGATCTCAGAAATAGTTTAGAGAACTTGCAGACAATGTTTCGAACAATGTTGGGGAGTGTGGACACAACTGATCTTGAATCACACTTACATAAAGAATATTCTGCCAAGGGTTAAACAGCAAGATGTTCCCAAGCCTGAACTGTCAGCGTTACAATTTTAAATGTTCCCCAATTAAACAATTAGGTGTAACTTAATAAATGTTTGAACATCATTTTCTCCCCTCTTCTTTCAGTCCAACTGTCTTGTAGTTTATGTCACTGTGGCCTACTTTTCAGCAAGAGCATGTCTTAATATTGAGTGTATCAAATCTAATCCTACGGTTTATTGTGGGCAGCCCCAGTTGGTCCTGTTCTAAGGCTTTCCCTCCCTTTCTGGTGAAAAGCACTTGTACCGTGGCCCTGCTGGTGGCCTGAATCACCTCAATTTGTTCTAGCAATCAGAGGCAGCTGCTCCATGTGAAAGGAGTGTGGACCACTGAACAGAGCATTAGGACTGACCTCAGGCTGAATGCAAAAGGCTCAGCCTTTTCTGCGAGGCCAGTCGAGCATGTGCAAACAGATTTGCTGAAGTACAAAATGGTCCAGTGATTTAAAGCAAGTTTTCTTCTCCCTTTCTCTCTTTTACCCTTTCAGAAATGGAACAGGATAGAGGATAGTCTGGGTACAATCTTAGCAGCATCTGTTGCCTTTCACTAGGGTCTTGGCCAAGGACAATATCTATTCAAAGAGGTACTGACATTTTATTGAAAGAGAAAAAAAGCCTTATTTAGAGAAGCATTTGGACATGTTTCCCAACACACACAGTTGGGTCTTTTTATGGGTCAGAATGCTTTTGGAGAAACACTTTTTCCCCCTCCTCTCTCCCTTTTCTGGTGAAAGTGTCAGAAAACAAATCTTCAGCAAATTACAGAGCTCAGTGGGCTAACAACACTGAAGAACAGTTAAATTTTCCCTTGTTTGCTTTTATTCTCTGAACCAAAGGGAGTTTGACAACCGAGATCTTAACCACACTTAAGAAGTGTGAAGGAATTTATGCTTAAGATTGTTTCACATTGGTTACTTTCTAATTTCCACATTAATTTATCTTTTAAGACAACTAGTAATAGCAGTGGAGCAACTGCAGCATTTTAGCAGTATTGCGATGACTGATATTGTATGAAGATATATTTTGTGAAGTGGTTTGTTATGTTTGTTTTCCTGTGTGCTCTCCCCCTCCCCCCCGCCCCATAAACATTAATTTCATCCAGCACTTAGGAAGAGGCAGTTACCTGTTTCTCTCTCCCTTTTTTCCCCACATAGCTTTTCACAGGCAATTTTGCTCTGTCCAACCATGACATGCCTTCATAAAAATGACAGATGAAGCAGCTGAGTAACTGGTGGGTATATTATCCTCCTGCAGGCATCTGCTGCTCAAAAGGCATCTATTCTTTTGTTGGCCTTGAGACTGAGGATGTATATTGCATCCCATACATGAAGCCATTCTTATCAGCCTTCCACTATTTTAAAAGTAATCATGGTAAATTAAATAAAAGCTACTCAAAAGAAGTCTCATACAGTTATTCAATTACAAAGATTAGCAATAAAGCTTTATGTAAGTACAACTTTTTAGACACAGAAGATAGTTCTAGAATCCTCAAGGAGAAATCTTGTGGTGCCTCCAGTTTATTGTTTTTTTGTTGATCAGGCCATGGTCAGTAAATTAAAAGCAACATGAATATGTACGGATAAACACAAGCTCCATGACATGAGATTACTTGAAGTAGCTGACTCATGTGTGTATTGTGTGCATGTGTGTAGTAAATTATTAATACTTGTCTGTATGGTGGTACTTCACACTGAGATCAGGGTGCTTGTGCACTATCTATGTCTCATGACAGACCTAAAAAAGCCTTGTCTCAGAAAGTTCAGAACAGAAACAAACTTTGGTGAGTCAAAGAAAAACAAAAGCAGTACTTCTGTCAAAAAAACAAGGCCGGTAGGACTGGTAACACCAAGGTCAGTGTTGCTGAACGATTAGACACAGCATCCTAGTGACCGGTGCCTGATGTCTCCAACAGCCAGAACAGAGAAAATACACTAAAAGAGTGAAGGGGATTGAATGGCTCTTACTTCTGGTGCTAGGTCACTATACCATTAACCTGCTAAGTGTGGGAGGAAGCAGGTTGCACAGATCTGCTATTTTCTTTCACCTACCCTCAGTCTTTTTTTCTTTTTTTTTTTCTCTCCCTTACACATACAGGCATGAGTAGAAGTGTGAGGAAATAGGAACTGATCAACCTCTGTTTTTATTCCTGCAGCAAAACCATTGGTGTAAAGCCTTGGGACTTGCATCTTCATAGCAATGGACAAAGATTTCTACTACTTCTGCAGGAATGGGATAAAGTGCTGTGCTCCATATTCTGAGCTAGTTTACTAACCAATAATGACTTAGATGTTTCATAAAACTTATTCTTGTCTCATTGAATGAAGAGATGTTTTCCCACTGATTTTCATTAATGCAGAATCTATCCCAAGAACAGGTAGAAGCTGGATAGGATTAAGGGATTTATAATGTTTTTAACATTTTAAGTATAGAAGTAATGTCTGAGTTGCCATTCCTGATGACTAAAAAAAAATAAATTATGGATACATTATCTGGGTGAAAAACTAACGTATCGAAGCATGTCTCTTTCAGCACTCACATCAAGTAATTATGAGAGTGGGCAGTTCAAGATGATGAAGGTAGTCATGATTTTTTCTCTAGCTTACTTAAAAGATATTTCCATCTGCTTCCTATACAACTGCTTACATGTCATTTTAGAATTCTTTCTCCATAAATATTCAGGTATAGGAGTTTAGCATTTATGTTAACATTCAGACATGAAAAGTTTGATTGCCTGAAAGTGAAAAAGAAGGGTCACCAGCATGGTCCTTTTCTGTAGTGTTTCTTGTGCTTAGTGCTTATAATGCTCAGATTGTACATTTTGTAAATGTTTAGTATTGGAGGTTGGGGGATTTTTTTTCTTATTTTTGTCTTTGGTTTTGGGGTTTTTTTGAAAGAGAGCAAGCATGTCCAATTATTGCTGTGATCCTAGAAAAACATACAAATATAAAATTTGCTTACTTAGCTAATGTGTTTACACAAGGAAGGTTATGAGAATCTTGAATACCAGTCATGATGCAGGAGTATATATAATTTGGGCCAATTATTCAGAAGAGTCTTCCAAAATTGAAACTGTAATCTCTGGTTTTCTTCATGCAAGTATTCAAGCTTGTATTGACAAGCTACACTGGAACATTGAAATCTGGTTTGGGTTTAGAGGTCACTGGAGGAGTGATTCACATTAATTTTGTATAGTTGATGCAGAGTATAGACTCTGACCTGAAGTGAGACATCCTGCTGTGTATGGGCAGTAACTGGTTTATTTGTGTATATACTGGCATTTTTCACAAGTAACTTAGCTGCAGATTTTTAGACAACTGCTGCACAGTAGCAGCCCCCTGAAGCGTGCAAAACTCCCTGAAGTCAATTGGACTTCCTATGTATAACTTTTCATAGGATCAGACAAATGTTTTCAGTCTAGATTGCAATTCCTCTGAAAAATTGACCTTAGTTGTGCTACAGTGTGAATGCCCTGCAGAATTGATCTTAATATCCAGCAGAAACTCATCTAACCTAATTTTTTTCTGCATACATCAGAAAAGAGAGGAGTGTTGATTATAAAAATGGTGATGCTTCTTCTCCACCAGCAGGATCTTGCTGGCATGAAGAATTAATCCAAGACCCAAGTGTTTGTGGATTTATTCATTTACAATTTGAACTATTGTGTTCATCAAGAGATGCTCATAAATGTAGCGATGTGAGGTCTGTTACAGAGCTACTGCTTAACTTAATACCATTGCAATGTTAGTGCAGATCCAAGGATACACAAGTAGCTGGCACTTTGTTTGCACTTCTCAGAAACTGGATTTTCTTCTGCTCCTGCCCTTACTGTGGCTTCCGTAGCATTTTTGTTTGAACAGTCTCCTTGAATGAAATAGGAGAAAAGGAGTTTTTAAACATTCTTCATCCCTTTTAATTGTCTTATAATATCTCATTTCCTAGCTCTTATTGCTGGCTTTTTTTTAATTATTATTCTAATATTATTTAAATAATTTCAATGTTTTTATTCTCAGCCACTGATGGCTTGGGTTTTTTTGTTTGTTTGGTTTGGTTTTGTTTTCCCCTATTGGTAATCCATACTTCTTGCAGAGTGCTCAGTGCACGACACTGCCAGCTTTGTGCTGCTGTGTTCTATCTCAGTGCTGGCCAGCTTGGTACATCCACTTATAATATGATGAATAACATCTGGAGTCTGGCCACACAACCTACATTCGGGTCTTAGAGCTTTTTTAAGCCATCCATCCTTGCTTGTACAAATAGCCCATTTCTGTGCAGCCCCAAAGAAATTCTCCATTTCTCTTTTGAGTCTTCTGACAGTCTACCTGCCATTTGCCACCATCTTCTTGTGAGATTTTCAAAATTATTTCCATGCAGTTGTTTTCCAATTGATTTCTCCTTGTGCTGTTCTTACTGCTGTGTGATTAATAAATTACCCTCAATGGCAGAATATTTTTCTTTTAATTTTGCAATCTCCTTATGATTAAATGAGCCTGTTTTCTACCTACAGTTTCTTAACGCCACAGGTCCCTTTCCTACAGCCCCCTCTGTTGCCTTTCTCTGCTCTTCCTGACAAGAACTCCATTTTTATCTGCATTCACGTCTATTACCTTAGGCAATAGTAACTTCATATGATTTTTACAGTTACATTGCCTTAGACGATTGACTAGATTTACTCCTGAAGAAGAATACCGTTCTTGCAAATATATCAGTTATCCAGATTTACCAGTGTACGTGAGACAAATATGTCATCAAAAGACTGTGGAAAGTCAAGAGAAGACACAAAGGAACCAGAGAGTAACAGGTGGAGCCATGGTCATAATGTGGAATTGATAAGGTAACACCTCCTAAGTGGAATGGGTGGTTGTGGATACATAAAGAGATCTCATATATTCACTAGTTAAATTACCACTGTTGCTATTTGCTATGATTTAGTTTATATTATTATGTCTTTTGTGATACCAAATCTTTAGAGGACATTCTGCAAAATACCTTCTAAAGAACAGATTGGAGATTATTAGGTCGGTCCCCATAATTACTGTGACTCCACAGGAAGTGGGAAAAACTCCTGGAATATAGACGACAATGTAATTGCCTCCAAAAATCAGATTAAATGGGGAATTAAGCCATAACTAGAAGGACATGGAAAGGCAGAGACATTCCTGTGTTGAATATCTTGCTAAAGGCAGTGTCTTAAATTTCAATAGGCCTTTTGTTTTTCCTTCTGCTATTTGCAGAAGTGAGAACAAAAGAAGACTGAAGACAAGCAATGCTCAGTTCTAGATTTGAATCAGAGCTAGGGTAAAGACAGCAATGGGCCGTGACTGCTCGTGTGATACAGACAGTGAGAAACACACATCAGAGTTGTAGCCATCTGTAAATAATATCTCTGTAAAGCAGAAGTCTTACCTGAGTCATTTCTAGAGACATTAGTACTTGTACAGGGCAACCACATGCTCAGGTGGTAAGAAATGTTTTCCTTTAAAAAAGATCTTAAACTGCAAGCTCTCCTACTTGCCTCATGAAAGCCTAATATCCATATAAATTTTCAGGAAAAGTAAGGAAAAGTTAGCATTTTGCCTCTGAGCATAATATATTCTCATACTGAAGGAACTCTGCAAGCTGTTGCTGAGTGCATAATGGAAGTTATTTCTGCCCACACAGTCAATGAGTTACCAGCATCCAGGTAGCAGTTATGAGACACTGCTTTTTTCAGAATGTACGCTTTGAGTGTACAGGTAGAAACATTAATGTTGAGAGACTGTCAGTGGCTCAGGACACAGAGGACAACTGTAAAACTTTTATGTTTTCTGCCTCAGGTCAAAATCTTCCCTACGCAGTGGCCACCAAAGCTCTCATTGTCCAAGAAGCATTTGAGAGCATGTTTCAGAGCAGGTTTTGTGGTCCTAAATTTGCCTATGGATCCGCTATACAGAACAGCATCATGACTTGTACTGTGAAGAGGCATCCTTGACACTTTCAGAAGTCAAAAGATGGGAAAAGTGCCACTACCAACGCACCCTTTGATGCCTGCAGTCAGTGTTTACAGGGCCTACCTATGACACAGTCTAGCATGGTCCTGTGTTTGTTTTTACAATCCATAGACTTTCCTCCAGAAACGGTACACCCGTACCTCTCAAGATTACTAAATGCACTACAAAACATATTAGAAGGAAATACAACAGCACTGTAAGCATGGATTACAGCCAAAATGATCCAGCCAATGTATTGGAATGGACTTACTCATTGGCAAAAACCCACCACCAAGATAGTCAAGAACAAATTGTATTAAAAAAATATACACTTGCTTATGTTACTAAAAATGGTAGATTGCCAAAAGTGACTAAGAATAATTGCTTCTTTATATTTTATTCTGCCTGTGCAATGAAATTAAATTGGTCTGCTTAGTCACATTTTTTGCTTGGAGTCACTGGGCTGTTTTGCTCCCATGAAAGTCAAAGGGTTTAATACATTTTATTTTGATTTGACAGCACAAGCATTTAGAAAAATAATCACAAAAATATCCTATTTTCAACACAGTAAAAATAAGTTCAAATGTTTTCACAGACATACAGTTTAATGAAAGGTTTTGCTTGACAGAATATAGATTTTTGGAACATAAAGCACATCCTTGAGAGAGGTCTGCTAAGTTAGTAAGAACCTCATGAAATACTCTGTGAAGGTCTATACATGAAAGCTTTTTAATTGGGTGATAATTGGCTATTCCAATTCTCCATTAGTAATATCTGGATCAGAATCAAAATTCATGAGAAAGAATCCTTCTTTTAGAAAGATTTTAAGTGATGGTAAAACTATTTAGTCCCTATTTTGAACCTGAAGAGCAAAGAGTACCTTTGAGATGTTAGGTAAAATTTACGAAGCTCGTGACCACTTGTAGACTCTTTTTTTGTATCATCCCATTTGCAAACATTTTTTTTTCTTTTTTTTTTTTCTCTTTTTAAACTGTTCTATTTTCACCATTGAAGTCATAGCTACTGAATTAAGTAGGAAAAGATAAGGTTTCCAAGTACTAGTTACATCTCAGAATGAATTTGAAAGAAGATAAAGCAGAGGTGTTTGTGATATTTAATGATGAAAAAAAAGATAATCTGTCCTTGAACCTTGTCCTCTGAGGATCAGAGCAAAGAGTCTTATTTTGATTAACTTGTGAAAGATGAATTAGGGATTGGGGGAAGGAGGACAAAGGAAAGAAGAATCCTTAATTACTATCTTAAGCAACTGTGTGCAATCATGTTTCAGGATTTTCTTGCCTGAATACATCTTATTACATTGCAACCATGCACTCAGATGCTCCATAACTTGGAGAATGAAGATTGCTTCTAGTTGCCCTCTCTAAACCACTTCTTCAGTTCACAAATGCCATGATGCTGAATTGCCTCTCTCTGATTAGAAGGGTGACATTGGAAATCACATTACTGAAAATGAAGGTAAAAAATGAGGAACACCTAGCACTTACATATTGCATTTATTAAAATACTTATGCATGTTTGCACTTGTGTATAAAAGGCTACAAACAAATCCAGAAATCAAAATTATTTAAAAAAAATCCTTCACAATCTAAACCAATTATTTTGTTGAGGTTTTTTTTAAAGAGATGACTTTATTCTCATATTACTTTATTATTCTTGACACCACACTTCATAGTGGAATGTATAATAGGAATGAAAATTAATTATAAATGTACATTGTTAGTTTGTTCATAGTATGTTGAGAATGCTTTCCTGGTAAAGCTATAAATCAAAAGACATTGGCCAAGGCTCATTTCTTCCAGATGCCCTTGGTACAATCCATTGTTCTAAAAACAGTAGGTGTTAAAAATATTTTTGTCCGTGGAAAATGTCAGTTCAGCAGCTCCGCCAACACTTGGAACCTCTGCCTTTTTTTTTTTCTTTTTTTTTCTTTTTTTTTTTCAGGAGGCGTCCTGACTCCTGGGTGATCACGTTCCAGTTGTAGACCTGTTTCATTCTGCAGATCTAAAAAGCTTCAGCAGTGCTGAAATGAGGCAGAAAGTTTGTGCTGCCGCTTTCCCAGCCGGACCAAGTCCAAACAAAGCAGGTATTCCTTTCCCAGAGCGGCTTCCTCGGGCAGCTTTGGGGTTGCGGGGCTGTGCGCGGATGCTGCCAGGCACCAGCCCCAGCGTGACACTGCGCTTTTTCTTTTTTTTTCTGCGCAGAGCGCCAGCACGGGCACAGTCGCCTCTCGCCACCGTTTATTCTGTGAAAGCACCTGGCTTATTTATTCCATCGTGATTTTTTTTTTATATTTTTGTATCTTCTCCTCCCTCCTTACCCTTCCCCCCCCCTTCCCTGGTTTAAACAGGAACCGGGTAGGAGGGACAGCAGCACTGGGGAGGCGGAGGGCAGCAGGAGTGCGGCGGTTAAGTCCCTGGAGCAGATCGGTGGCAGGTCTGTGCCTTGCCCCGGGAGAGCCGCGCCGCGCCCCGCGGCCCCCGGACCCGGAGAGGGGACCCCGGCCCGGCCCGCTCCCTGCCCCGCGGCCCCCAGCTTCCCCACTGCCGGCCGGGCCAGCGGGCCGGGGGAGGAGGTGTGGATTTTGCAAGTGGAGTCGGGGCGGGCTGGGGAGACTGAAAGGGCAAAACTGTGAAGCAGGGACCCCGCAAGTTCGGATTAGTTTTGCGACTTTGCCTTCACGCCTCGGGAGCTCAATTGATCGCAGCTTCTAGGACAAGTTGGGGGCGGGGGGGG
>VXBL01008302.1:54166-68039 GCA_013400195.1 Aramus guarauna | reverse complement strand
GGGGTGTGTGTGTAAAAAAATAAATTCTTAAACTCTCTCCTTCAGCTCCGCGTTTCAAATGCAAATCGGGAGATAGATTGGCTCCCGCCCCACCCCCTAGCCCGGCTCCTGATTTTTATCCAAAGGACTCCATCTGTATATCCTGTCAAGGAGGAGGAGGAGGAGAGGCGGGGGGAGTGGGGCCAGGCAGGCTGCTTGCTCCCTGGATCCCTTTTCAATAGCCACCGCCGGGGCTTCGGGAGGTACAAAGAGTCCTGGTCCCTCCTCCGCGCGCCCTCGGACGGAGCTGGCAGCCGGCTCCGACCGCCGAGCGCTGATATCCCCTGCCCAGAGCAGCATCATCCCCACCTCCTCTGTCTCCTTCCCTCCCTCCCTCCTCCTTCCCTCCCTCCTCTTCCTCCTCCTCCCGCAGCCACGATCCGCACCCAGTCGGTGCTGGGCTTGGCACCGGCACCCACTTCTCCGACCGTGCGCCCAGAGGCTGGCCGTGCCGTGCCGTGCCGTGCCACGCCGCGGAGGAGGAGGAGGAGGAGCGGAGCGGAGCTCCTACCTCCGCGGGTGTGGGCGAGTGCGCGGGCGGGCGCGCAGCCCCCATGCCAGGCGGGCGCCCCGCCGCCCGCAGCCCGGCCCCCGCCTGGGAGCATCCCGCCAGCACTTCGCCGCGGAGGCACTGTCGGCCCTTGGGATTAAAATACTCACTACGCTGGGCAGCCGAGGGAGAGAGGGAGCAGGTAAGTGCCGGCTGCACCTGTGCCTTCCCTTGCTCTCGTCTCCCCCTTTCCCTCCCATGTAGGTAGAGGGAGAACGGAATAGTTTCAGGAGAGGGCTGCGTGCGGTTCTTCTTCACCCCCCTCCCCCCCCACCCCCGCCTTGCCCCTAAACTGCTCCTGCTCGGCAGCGGGGCTGTGGCTCTGCGGAGTCAGCAGGGCGGCGCGGCCGCGGGCGCAGCGGTAAGTTTCGCTTTCCCCGTGCGCGGGGGCGGCGGGGCAGGGGCCGCCGGGGAAGGGAAGGGAAGGGAAGGGAAGGGGCCGGCGGGGCGGCCGGGCAGCGTCTGCGGGCGGCCCGGGCAGCGCGGCTGAGAACGGCCGCGGGGGCACCGGCACCAGATGTGGCTGGGGAACCGTGGGAAGTAAAAGCATTAATGCTATACGTGTGTGTGCACCTTCCGAAAAATAAGAGAACAATAGCATCTCCCTGACTCTTTGGAGAAGTCTCACAGACCAGCGGGGAGGTGGGGTGGGGGAAGGGAGGACCGCGGACTTCTGCAAAATACAGGCAGCACTAAGTCCTGGCTATCTCGGTCCTTTCAGCCAAACCAACGTGGCCGTCTTGTTTGATCTCAGAGTCCGGCACTGATGCTACAGAGCAAAAGATTACTGAGGCCAGGAAATGTCCTGAGTTATTTCCCAGAGCTTTCCTCCTTTTGTGTCAAGGGTGTTCTAGAGTTTGCAAATGTTGAAATGATGGGAGCTTATTTCTTTGATTAGTATTCAGCTGGTAAGGCTAGCTCTGCAGTGCCTGGCTGTTTGATACTGACCCTTCCCCCTCCGCCCCGTCCCCCCATCTATCCACATACCCACACACAGGCATGTCCTGCTTTCCTACAATAGGTTCTGTGCACTGGTAGCAAGTGGTTTGTGATCTGGATCCTCGGACTTCTAGTTGCCAAATGGAGGAAAAAAATATCCCTTTTTGAGATAAGATTTAGCCTTTATACTCATGCTTTCAAAAGGTGATATAGTTCAGGTGAGCCAGGATTCTGCAAACGATGTCTTCCCTGGCAAAACGGGGGATTTAGTGAGGGATAGGAGACAGAGACTAGTGAGGCACTCTGATTTTGGGAACCGAAATGTTGATACTTTAATCTTTTCCCGTTGCAAGGATAAAATCTTGTGTTTTGATAGATAACTTCTCAAGTCAAAGCAGAGACTTGAAAGGGCAGCATATACTTTATAGTCTCTCTAACAAGACATACTGCCTTGCCATTTTTCAGCTAAAACATAGGTGATTGTACAGCTTTGCAGAAAATAAATGGCTTTTCCAGGACAAATAAGTAAATAAATACAAGAACCAAACTCGTAAGAATGCCAGTTTCTGAAACAGGCTCTCCTTGGCAGTGATATGTGACTTGACTTTTCCACCCTTATTATATTTACTAATTGTTCCTCTGTTACATTATCTGAAGTTTGCAGGGAGTTGTTACAGGTGCAAGCTACTCGTTCTGTTTCTGAAAAAGGTAGATCTGAATAATCTCAGGTGAAGAGCTATTCAGATGGGCAAGTTAGATTTAATAGCATGAAAGTTGCATAAGTAAATTAAGTTTTCTTAGAAGATAGCTTCTGAATGTACAACAGGTCAACAGATAAAGATCAGTTTGGAAATGATGCTCGTTTGCTCTTAGCAATATCGTAACAGTTTTAAAGATGCAAAAGTGAAATGAGGATGTTTAGAAATAATGTGATTGTGCCTCATTAGAGCTAGTTCAGTGCAACCGGTGTGCTATCATCTTTAGGGGAAGAAAGAACAAAAAACGTACTAAATAAATCCAAAAGAACTGTCCAGGGACCGAATGTGACATCCTGTTTAAAGTCCTTGTACACACTTTTCTAGTTCTCCAGCCTGCAACTACCAGGGGATCTAATCTAGACACACTTCTTTTTTAGGGTCATGAAGAAAGGCTAAATAAGACTTAAAAAACAAACAATTGCAATAAAATCCACAGCAAGGGGAGAAGAGCAAAGGAGCTAAAAGCTGACTCTTTTAATGTTAAGACATTAAACAACTTTTAATGTTAAGTATGTGAAATATCTTGGGTTTGAGTACTTAATATGTATTAAAAACTACCTGGAATACTGGGGAAATATCAAAGGTAATAATCTCAGCTACCACTTCATGTTAGAAACGCTTGTCAGTTAATGTGAATAAACCCCCAAATATCAGTAGTGTAGACTATTTTCTTGCAAAAAGCCAATAAAGATTGCAGTTTTAATCAGAGGGCATTTCACCCCTATAATGGGAGACTTTACTGTAATTAAAGGCTGATGTAGGTCATTAGAATTGTGTTAACAGTCAGATGACAGCCTCTCAACTCTCTTAAGTCTACTTTTATTGATTTAATAGCAAAGCACTCTTGATTATTTGCTATTGATTTAAGAGCAAAGCATTATTATCTTTCCATATAAGAGGGTAATTGTTAAGCATTTGTATAACTACAGATTATCCATGAATTGTCTGATGAGAAGAATGGATATAGATTCCAAGTAGATTTTTGCCTATGCTTTTCATGTGTAACTGTGTGCGTGTGCATGTTGTATTCATATTTTTATATGTTTCTTCAGCAGTCAGACACTTCACTGAAGAAAATAATTATTAATGCAAAACTTGGTGTTGTTCTGCTCTAAGTTAAAGTCCTACTTTACTATAAACCTGGCTAAGCCTTTTCTCAAAGATACTCAACTCACAAATTTGACTCCAGTCTCCAATGAAAATACAAGTATTTTCAACTTCAGATGGTTTGCAGATGAATATACTACTTGGGAGTCAGTTTTAGTGACAGGTTGGCTAGTAACTTTCTGTGTGTGGTTTTGACTGTTGGTTTCAGTATCTGATCTGCTCAGGGGCTCTTCAGTGAAGGCCTTTCCTGAGCCATTCAGTTTGCTTTAGTTTTTCATGCACATTTTTTTGGTGTTTTTTTTTTTTTTTTCTTTATTTTTCCCCACGTATGCTTTCATGCTGTTACTGGGTATTGTTTTCACATGGCAATAAAAATCATTAAATTCTAGCTGAGGAAGGGTGCATAAAATAGGTGATGGTTACTTCAGTTGTTCCTATCAAAGCAGGCTTAACTCTAAGCAGTAATGCAGGAGTGCCTCCTCTGGGAATTCAGTGGTTCTGCAAGAAAGTCGTCCCTAGGTATTATGTGTAGTTCCTCAGCTTAAACGAGGCTGCAGAAATTGAGCTTCTGGAAATTTAAGTATTTGACTTGATTGGTCACAGATATACCAATACTGCTAGTGTTTTTTTTTCAATAACTGATCAAATTAGCATAATCCTTCCCAGCAACTTAGATCTATAAAATGTACCATAGCAAGGTGAGAAAACAACAAAGCACTTTCACATGGAGAAAATTATATTTAAAAAAAAAATAATTTCTTTTGTTAATTTTTCTTGGAAAAAACCTCCCACAAAGAAACCTCCAACAACCTTAACCACTTTGCAGTCTAGCCACTTACAATCTCATGACCAACTGCAGAGCAGTGTGAAAGACCAAAAGCTGTTTCCTGGTTTTCTTTATGCATTTTCTGAAGCCATATCATTTACTGAAGTGTGCCTAGTGTTTTTCTGTTGTCTCATCAGGTCCTTTCACCTGAGTCAGAGGGTATTTGAGCCAGTTTAGTGTAACAGTGCCATATGTTTGGAGCAGTGATAGTTTTTTTGCTTGATAACCAGATGCAGACTGCAGGATGCACACTACATTTACAGATCTCCCGTGTGAATATTTAGGCTACTTAGCAGCAGGAGGTTGTGGTCTGTAGTTGTAATGTCATCTGGCGCAGGGAGTTAATACGCTTCATCTTAGCGCCTTGACTTGTGGAGCTTCATTTCATGGAAGGGTCCCCACCTCACTTACTCCAAGGCACCGTCCTTTTTTATTTATTTTTTTTCCTTTCCCTGAAAAAAGTGATAACCAGAAATTTCAATCCATACCATAATTAGACGTGTTATCTTCTATAAACCCTTTGTCTCAAGTATCACAGAGTTCGTGTGCCTGTGAAAGAGTCTCCCATGATATTTAGGATGTGTGTGATTAAGGAGCTGCAAGCTCATAACCAAAGGGAATTTTGTCTGCCACGGAAAGTGACACCCTTCCTAATGGGCATTGTAAAATTGAATGTCAAAACATAAATATTTCAGTGGGGGTAGTTCAGCTGTCGGGGGGCTCACCTGACGATTCCACTGCGTTTAAGGGATCATGGTTCAAGATCCAACGGCAACAATCACCCTCAGAATTATCTGAACACGCAGAGTCTTATTTTGTTGAACGACTAAAGTAGAAAAGAAAACCCAAACCCGGGATAACTGTGCGCTATTGACCACGCTAAAGCAAGCTTTACTAGCAGGTGTTGTCTGGGCTGCACTTTCAGAGACAGTGAGGTCCAGGTTTATGCAATAAATTTTGCAATGGTATAAAAAAGTTGAAGCAATCTGATGAGAGGAGAATGGGGGGTGGGGGTTAGGAGAGAAAGCAGTAGGTATGGAAAACTTTTCGGTTGCACCTAAAATGGATACCCTGAGATGACAGCGAGATTTCAAAATTGAGAAATGTAATCCAGGCTGGTGGAGTTTAGTAATGGAAAAGGGTTTGGTTTTCCATTTCTTCCTGAATAATTTTGTGCATTGGAAAGACTTTAGGAGAATACACAGCGAAGTACAAAATTCCCTGTTGGGTTGAAGAGGTTGATGGGGAGATGAAGTGGTTCATAGATTAGGCTGGCACTGTGGCACCGGTAGCAATGTGCGAGTGGAAGTCTGTAGGAATTTGCACTTTGGCTGCAAAGGTTAGGTGGTACGAAGATGACCTCAAAAGCCTTCAGCGAATGGCCCTATGAGGCTGGGCAAGTCTCAAGGGTAGGGAAAGAGAGCTTCCATGGGGATATCTAGGAGACTGAAGACATGTTTTGTCCATATCTACCGGTGCTCACTGCTACACACAAACAGCGAGGACTCATCTTGATGTGTTGTTTTAGAAATTATGGAGCGAAGCAAAATATTCAGAGAGATTTTCAGTGGGTGTAAATTACCCTTAATTGCTTGCAGTGAGGGGAACTATTCCTTAAAGCTGAGGATCTTATTCATGATCTAAATGTTTTCAACAAATCAAGATTGCCCCTCAGAGACAGTGCATAATAGTGTCTTTTTGACACTAGCAGATTGTTTTGGCAAAGTAGAGTAGTAACATTTTTCAGATTAGCAGTGTTCACCAGAACACTTCTGCTACTCGACTGTGGCTTAAATATAGTTCAATTTCTATACAGCAGATGGGAGAAAATGTAAGTTTTATGGTATGTATTGAATAAGGAGGTTATTATTTTTTCAGATGTATATTCTTCAGTCTGATGTTTTATATATCAAACAGCTATTTAAGAACAAAAATATGAGAGATTAGATATTTAGTAGATATTTTTTATGAGTTTTTTTTTTTAATTATTCTTATAGCTGCTTATACAGACAGCATGTTATTGCTCTGGTAAGAGATGCTACATGTACAGTCCAGGTCACATAACATACTGTTTGAATTACACACTGGTTGTTATACTTTGTATTTTTCATATTTTTGATTGTCAGGGCTATATGCAAATAGGGAATAAAAGGTCAGATGTGAAAGGTAGAGTCTAGTGCTTTAAATATACTAGCAGACATTAATTAGTTTTTAAGTAGGCAAATCTTGAGTGAGGAGACAAGACTGCGTTTCCCCATGTTTGGGGAGGGGAGTAGCATTTTGGGCATCCAGAAACAAGATGCAAAGGTGCAACTATGTCCTAGAGTAATTAATGACATCAATTGCAAGTGCAAATATTTCTCAGTTCTGTGTACTCTGAGTCCGGTTTGTGCAGAAAGTGGTACTATTTTATAAAAGAGCATCTTTAAACACAAAATAGAAAACGGTTGCAGGTCAGATTTGGCTTCACTTCACGCTCAAGCCTGTAAACGCAGATGACAGAGAAGGCACTGGAATCAGAGCACTGCATTCCCTCTATTGCTGTCAGTGTTAGTCATATCCACTGCTGCAAGTGCAACCCTGAACACTGAAGTTATGCCTTGATGAGGAAAAAAAACCACAACAGCATCTTTTAATTTTCAGTTTTATGAATCCCGTGATGTTGCTTATGTGGACTTGTGGACTTCGTACTTATGGAATTCACACAACAGGTGATGTTGAAGTACTAGTTATACTTGGGCAGAAATAGAATATTTTTAATTTTTTAAACACATAACCATACAAATTCCATATAAACATGTGTATTTATATCAGTAAGAAAGGTAGTGAAATCCAATTTAGTAAATAATTATTCCTAAAACAGAAAAGATTTTTAAATACCCGACACTTCTGCTTTGGGATCTATCGCACTCAAAAGGCAATGTGCTGAAAGTACTATAAATAAAAACCTAAAAAAAAGAACTCTAAGAGGAATATGAAGACTTATCCTGAAGAAGAGGAGGAAGGGAAGGAAGAGTGTTTCAGAGCAGAAAGTGCTGCCACACAGCCGAATAAAAATAATTGGAATTCTGGAGACTGTGTGGTGAAAGTATTTGAGAATGAGTAAACGACAACAATTTTTTTTCCAGGGGGTGTGAGTATTCTGCTTTTCATCAGATTGTGCTGTCTAGCATATGGGCTGTTTTTCAGTTGGTATTTTGGGTGCATTTTTCAGTTCTGTGCTGTGGTGTGTGGCTGGGGACCATGGCACTCCATATGGTGGCTTTCATACTTTCCTGCAGGTGTAAAAGAAAGGATATAAGAGAACACTGTTCGAGATAAAGGTTAGAGCAATTCTAGGTTTGAAATGTCTGTTCAGAACAAGAACAAGACATTTTAAACTGCTTAGTGGAAAGATTGAAGCATATTGTAAATGTTTTACTGACATTTCTTAAGAAAATCCATTTCGTATTTTTATCTCTGTTAAATAACAATCTGCTACCTCTTTGAAATAAATTGACAGTTTATCAATATCAGATGTCTTTAACCTGATGTAACTTAGACACAGAGAGGGAAAGTAAAGGGTGCATAAACAGCCTTTACTACAAACAACGCTTATCTCATTTGAACCGAGCAGTAGAAAGTGAACGTATCGCCCAGGAAGCACAGCCACTCTCCTTAAAACTCATGGCAGCCTTCTCAGTAATTACTATGTCATATAGTCATGATTTATGCCAAGGGCCAGATCAAAACTGAGCGATGGCTAGTTGGGATTAATAATGTTAAGCTGTGCTCTCCTAGAGAGGGTGACACCTGCATGTTAATCCCGCTGCGAAAAGAACCTTGGTCCATGCTGGAGAGATGTCTTTTAGAACCGTAGCATCACCATCTGGAAATTAGGGTCTTTAGGTAAGACCTTGCCTATTCTCTTTGCTTTGCTGGCAGGGAGACACTGGATTTTCACATATGGAATCTTTAAAATTGCTGCTGCTTAGCAAACACGCTCAGTGGGCTTGTGGTTTATCCCACCAGTCTCTCAGCAAAGCCTTTCTGGTGCAGGGCAGTACCACAGAAGGGATTACTATAAAAAGGCTTTAAATACAGTCTGTAATCAGAAGAGCTTTTTATTTGTTTCATGTTTCTGCCCTCTAGGTACCTTTGGCAGCACGATGCATAGACTTTCTTCAGTTAAAAGAGCCTGACATACTGAAAACAGATAGCAGAGATCACATTTCACTCAGTTTTAATAGTAGTGGGTAGGGATATAACGATAATCTATCTAGAGCATTTAATGTGTATGTGATTTAATGTCTAGCCTTTTCAGATTAATTAAATGGAGAAAGGATGAAATCTTTCTTCCATGGCTTCCTAAGTAGCAATGGTTCACTCCAAAAGCATGCCTTGTTATCTGTTTTAATTTTACCCTCATTTTCACCTCCTGTTTGGCACTTCTTAAACACTTTTTGTCTGCCTCGTTGCTCACTCAGACGAGGAGGATGCCTGTGTCAGAGAGAGCGTTGCTTATCTGGGGTTAATGCAGGTGATTCCCCTGAAAGGCAAAGCTATGTTTCGTTCTGACTGGCAGAACTTATACTTTTAAAAACATTATACTAAGTATGTGTTCGCACTTGGCCAGAAAAGGCTCACAATTGTAAAAGGCAGAAATAAAAAAGGTTGTTTAAGTATTGAAGGTTGGTTGTTTGTTTGTAGTGAGTTCTACCAGTTATAAAGTGATCAAGGTTTTGGAATAAAAATGGACACGATGCACACAAAGATAAAAACTGCATGTGTTTGTGCTGAAAAATCATTCATCGTTAAATCAAAGTTTCATTAAAAACACAACATCACATTATCCTCTGGTCTTTCTGAACGTATCTGTGTATAAGCATATAAACTAGTCTAACATGCTTCTTACCGTGCCTGACATTTGCTTTAAGAATGTAGTAAAAATGAGTGGGAAGACTGAGGGCTTTTTAGTGGGTCAGATTCAGATCAGAACCATAACGTCTGGTGTACTGTGACGAAGAATCAATCAAATTGTTCCGATTCATCTTACACTCCTTTATTTTACTTTTCAGTTATAGAGCAGAGAGTTAAGCTAGTGTATGTCCTTGCCGTTAATATAACTTCTTGCCTGTAGCTGCTTTGTAATTATATCATTGTAATGGCAAGTAAAGCAGACTGTAGCAGACAGAGGAGGAAAAATCAAACCAAATAACTGTAAATAACTACGCTTGCTTTGACTATTTTAAAGAGAAAATCTTTCAGCATTTATACTGGGAAAATCTGTATATTAAGAGAACATTCATGAGAAAACTTATAGCTATAAATACAGATGTATCAGCAGTAGTAATGCCATCCAAGGTATGTGCTCTAAACACTCAGGGACTTATTATGTAAACTCAACTGTGTTGGTGATGAGAAAAATAATAAATAAACTTTTTTGATGCAGTATGTGAAAGCTGCAAATAATTTGCATTCTTTAAAAAAAAAAAAGTTCTGACAACAGTTCTTGTTTTTTTCCTGGATAGGTACCTATTGCACCATTTCTTTGGTGAAGGCTATTCAGCGGTGGTGACTTCTTCCGATCGACCACTCTGCAAATTATTATCTCTGGACTCCCAGCTGACACCCTGCCGGAGGCCAGAGCTACTGAAACAACTGGAATTGTGCCCGCTCTCGCCAAGGTTTTTTCTTTCACCGGAAAAAAAAAGAAAAAAAAAAAAAAAAGATGAAGTTGGGCAAAGTGGAGTTCTGCCATTTTCTGCAGATACTAGCTCTTTTCCTGTGTCTTTCTGGGATGAATCAAGCAGAGCTCTCAAGGTCCAGGTCAAAGCCCTACTTTCAATCAGGGAGGACGAGAACCAAACGCAGCTGGGTGTGGAATCAATTCTTTGTGCTGGAAGAATACATGGGTACAGACCCACTCTATGTAGGAAAGGTAGGGGATTTAAACAAACTTTGGAGGGTGCAGATGCTTGCTTTTTGACATGTTTATATGATGCAACCTGAAAATTGTAATTCTGTCAGCATGGTTAACTTAAGCCAGGATGGGACAAAGTTTCATGGTTTGAAGAAGAAAAATGTTTAGCGCTTCAAAACATGCATCACGTTCCTGGTTCCTCCCGCAATTTTCTTTGAGCTCTACATATTAGCTATGCTTCTTTAAAGGAGTATGATAATGAAAGTGTTTTACCACCATTGATACAAAGAAAATACTTTATTACTAATATTAGATGTATTTTTTTACATAGGAATAGAGAAACATAATGATGAATATTCTTTCACAAGACCTAACGGCTAGTCCCAGAGAAATAGAAGTTCAGTGTGAGGTTGCTTGCTCCCGAAAGAACAGCACTACTGAAGAAAGAAAGGGAGAGAAAGAATCAGGCATCCGGGGGTGTGACAAATAAAAAGGAGGGCATGTTTGCATTGCTGCTGTGCTTTGACATTGCCTGGCTGGCAGATCGGCACCTCGGGGCCCTCGCTGCCCTCCGCGCGCTGCGCAGCCTTGCGGCTTTACCCTCCCTCTGACGGGCACCGGGCCAGGACAGAGCAAGCCCTTACGTCAGGGCATCCCAAACGGCTTGTTCCGCGCGCCTGCCGCTGCACGTGGAGCGCGCTGAGCACAGCTGTGAAGCCGGGCTGTAGCTCATTCACTGCCTTGTGCTGGTGGGTAATATGCTTCCTTCAGCAATTATGAAGGGGAGAAAAAAAAAAAAAAACAAAACCAAAACCCAAAACCAAAAAACCAAACAAACCCCCCCTCTTGTGATTCTATGTAACATTTATGTGTAATCATCTTATTGAAAGAAAACCCCATTTTTCTATGTAATATCAGAATCAATAGAGTTTCTCATTGAAATATAGCAAATGCATAGAAAACAAGGGAGTGACAGCTTTTGGCAAAATGACATGCTCACAGAAAAGGAGATGAAGTAATCTGAAATCCACCACTTCAAATATACAAGTGCAATGAATTTCAGCTTACTTAATTCGTCCTACTGAGACAAAAACCTTGATGTTTGTGGTAACACAGTTAAGCACTTAGAATTTAATCATGCCAACTGAATAATCAAGTTAAATGGGGAACTGCTTTCATGATTACAGCTATGGTCATGTTTAGGTGCTTCTCTGAACTGGGGCTGGTATTTTGCACAGTTGAGCCCTTAGGAAAAATGTGCTAGAATCAGAAATATCATCTCTTATTACAGTGGTCCCAAAAGTTGGGTTTTTTTAAGTTTTAGGTTACGTGGCAGTTCTCATTCTGATGCCATGCAGCTGCTGCTTGGCTTTGTGAGTTTTGTCTTTTAGGCAAAATGTTTCTCAGGTTGGAGCTTCTCTTGTGCCTCTGGAAAATGCCATCTTTGACATTCTTGCCCACTGATAAAAAAGGAAGTGTGGCTTGCAAATTAGAATTTCTCTCTTGGAAAAGAAGTATGTGTAAATACTTGACTGAAGACTGATTTTGACCTGTAGCAATTCTCACATTCATTCCATTGCTGTATTATGGCCAAAGATGCTGTGGTAGTGCTAGAGAACATGATATTTGCATGTATGTGTTTATTTTTAGCTTCACAGTTTGCTTTTTCCTGTCCTTTACAGGAGTCCTAGCATTCATAAGCAGATATCTTCTGAAAAGCAAACCTTTTTTTTTTTTTTCTGAAACAGTCTGTGCCCAGCCTGCTTTTGTATCAGCAGTATGAATTGTTGGCTCAGGAACTCACATTTGTACCAGCAATTCATTTTGTAGGAAAAGCAGATAAAAATTTGCACTTGCAAAAGGAAGCCCATCTTCTTGGAAACAGAGCCCTTGCTGAGCATCTTATAGGATAAGACGTGCCCGGTTCCTAACCTTCTCACTGGAGAGGCTTTTTACTGTGTGGTTCCCGAGGTGCAATCATGACCGAAGCTGTATTCCCACGCAGGGGAGCAAAGAGGTGAAGAAGTGATTTTTCTTTCTATATGTTAACATATTATGTGTAACACCACTCTGAAGTGAGCAGCAGTTGCCTTCCTCCCACTCTTCTCTCCTTAAAAATGTTGCTGTTCTTGTTTCAAATCCTTTGCAGGCAGGTAGGGACTGAGAAGACGGAGATTTGGATAGGAAGGTCGGTTAGCATTTTTTTCTTTCTTTTTTTTTACTTCTTTCCTCTTGCTGAGGAAGCTACGGCAAGCAAAGAGCTGGCGTAAGTCACTTCCCTCATCAAGTGAAGTCGGAAGCAGCCAGCAGACTCTGTCTCGTCTTCTGCGGAGTGCTCTGCTCCTGGGGAGGTCAGTCCGGCGCTGCCTTACGCTCAGGATGCGTCGTAGGGTGCCAGTCTAGCTGCACATCCAGGAAGGAGGAACCTTCCTCCAGATTTTAAGGGCTGAGAGATAAAAATGCTTCCGAAACGCTCAGGCAAATGGAGCTACAATAGGGAATATTTTCTCCCCGCCACTATTCAATTTTACAAAGCCCTAGGCAATTCTGTTTGGAAGGCAGTATTTGGAGAATGTAGGGTTACATGGCAAATCATTCAAAAGTCATGAAATAGCAATGTTAATTCCATGTTCAGCATGAGCTCTGTCCTCCTGGGTGTGCGCATTCTGACACTTTAATTACATGATCATGCAAGGTAAAATTCCGTTCCTTTTAAATGATATAATAGGATGCCTATTCACCTCAATAAGATGAGTCTTTCACTGAAAATAATTTTCCAGTGTTTTCATGTTTGTTTAACGAGACTTCAGATCCATACCTGAGGTATATTGTAGCCTTCCTTCTTCCTTCTTGCATCCCTGAAATCCATTTACTGTCAGAATGTTTTTTGTTTGGGTTGGGGTTTTTTTTAATGTATTTATTTTCTTAAGGCAGCAGGGGCCTGTTTCTCCCATCACTCTGGAGAAACCTCTGGAGGAGTTCCATTAGTTTTACACTAATAGGAGTCAGAGGTGACTGAGGTTTTTTGCCTTTTTTTTTAATGTAGGTCTTTCCCCTCCATGGCATGAATTTTAATCGTCTTGTATTCAATACTGAGTAATTCTGAGTGCCTCTTGGGAGGTGCTTAGCGTGTATTCAGATTGTGGACTGAACCATATACAATTTCCTTCTGTCTGTCAATACAGCATATGTAATGTTCACTTAAAGGGCTGAAGCATTTAACTGTTTAGCCCATTTACCTATTTGGATAGGCACTGTTATCTTCCAGACATGCCATGCAGGAGATGAGGCAGTTGACTACGACGCTAATTTAGCTAGAAGCATAGGTGGCTTCTGCTTTCCAGAAAATGTTTACTATTGCTTGGTAATATGTTTTGTGAAACGCTATGCTCCCTATTTTCTATGTAAATTAGTTTAATGGAATCTATTTGAGCATAAAAATAATAGTACAGAGCAGTTTTAAATGATTCAATACATAAACACCTAAAATTAGGAGAAAGTATATGCTATTGTATTAAATATCTGAAATGCTGCATATGGTCATGTAATTAAAGTCTACATGGGTACACTTTGGCAAAAAGGGGTGCAGTTAAAGTAGAACTTTGAAATTTTATTGATATCTATTTTGTGTTTTTTTTGGATGGTGGTTTTTTTTTTTTTTTTACATAACTTTCAGATGACTAGAGTTTGGTTTTGGTTGGGGGGGGTTTCTGTTGCTGTTGGCTGTTTGGTTTTTGTTTGTTTTTTTTTTT
>VXBL01008302.1:3795-50049 GCA_013400195.1 Aramus guarauna | reverse complement strand
TTTTTTTTGAGTAATCACTTAATAAAGTAGTACCTGTGTGTGTACATGTCAGTTTTTCACTGCTAACTTTTACCACTTCAGAGGAGTACCTGGGACAACTTATTTAGCGATCCAGAAAAAAAATCAAGAAATGTCTCCTTCATGTCCAATAAGTTGGCTTTTACATAAATATACTGGTGATAAGTGCTGGAAAATCTCTGCGGTATAATCTTTTTCTCTTAGCATTATGCATTTCCTTGTAAGAAGTGGTTGAGCTAAGTGCTAATGGTGGAACTGCTGAAAAAAGAAAGGAGTTAATACTGTAGGTTGCTCACTTCCTTCAGAATAACTATTAGCTACCATATTCTACCAGCACCTTCTCTATCACTTTTTCACTGGAAGAGACACTTACTGTCATGTAAATTCGGGACAAGTAGCTCTCAGAAAAAGCAGTGCAGTTTATGCTGCTAAGAGAAGTCTAATTCTGTTCCCCAAACCATGATCACAGTATGAATACCAGCCTACACCCCGAGCAGAAGTTTGAGGAGGTCATAATGCTTAATCTCTCATAGCTTCAAGGCTGTAAGAAGGATTAGCCAGTTAAAAATAGGGATCTCTTGTTTACATGATATTAAAAATACGTGTCAACACCTATCACTTCACCCCAAACTATAAATGGGAACCACCTTAACCTTCCCAGGCTAAGTGTAAACTTAGCCAATGAAGAAGCTCTGTTGATAACAGAAGGACACATCATGAAAAGATGCTGATCACCAAAATCAATAGATATGCTCATAAAATTATATAATAAATTTAGGATTAATTCTCTCAGATGTTTTTGACTTAGCTAAAAAAATACTACCATTAATAGTTCCTTCCATATTCAAGTATTTGCTGGTGCTACAGACCTGTGCTGTTGTAAAAAGAATATTGTTATTTACGTGGGTGTAAAACACATAGTATGGTAGTAGTACTCTACAAACTATAAACAATACAGCAAAGAATAAACATTATTTTTTCTTTCATATAAATAGGAATACCAAGACAAATGTAGCTCTTCTGCATATAGTAGTTCATGTGCAAGTATTCATGTTCCAGAAAATACAGATTATGCCTTATTGGCTCAGTCTCAGGCTTTCTTTTTCAGAATGCTCCCCTGGGGGAAGAAGGTAGTTCTAGTCATTCAAGAAGGTGGCAAAAGTTTTTTAATATGTGTTGTTTATTATGTTAGGCTGCTCATAGAGTAACTGAAGATTATATCCAGAATCTTGAGTTCAGTTTTATCGACTCTAGTAGACCATTTGAGAATATTAATTTTGGAATACAACTATTTGGGGATTTTAAAATTGAATTTTTAACTGATATTTTATTCTGTAGGTTAATAAAAAAGGAATACTGAGGACTAATTGACAACTGGTAGCAAAATATTCCACATTTTGACAGTGAAAAAATAGTGCCTTCCTTTCATATAGTCACATAGTGTTCTTAGAGTACTGAAGCCTGCATTGTGGTGGTTCATATGGGTGAATAGTGTATATGTTGAGAACAACTAATGGTGGCCTAACATAATGTTCTACCTACTTCACAGGAGATTCTTTGTTCCTCTGAGTAAAAAGAAATAAATTTAATGTCATTCTCCAGGTGGTATAAGGAGATTTTGCTGCACGAATTCCACAAAATGTTACTGTAGTCATGCTGTCCTATTTAGTTTTCCTGTTTCTGTAAATGATGAGAAATTACCTCGAGGACTATAGAGACGTGCAATTTTGATACTGTGGAGTGCGTGTGAGAAGAATTGAGCCCACAAAGTTATTTTCCATTTGAAATCCCTCCAAAATACGGAAAATCTGGTACTTGGATACATGTGTAAGGATGATAAGCTGCTTAAACATTTCGTACTGAGGTACCAAATTGTAATCCTGCTGACTAGGCAATCAAGCAATTCATTTTCCTTACAAGGTAGGCAGGTGCAGTATTAGGCAGAGTTTAGCTTATTATTCTGTAACAATGAAAAGTTTTCAGACACAGTTGGGAAAAGCAGATGGTCATTTCTTAAGTTTCCATAATCATGGTATAAATGCAATGCCATAAATTAGCAAAATACTTAACTTGTCTTTCTTATACAATTTACACACATTATATGGGCAGAGTTGGCATTTGGGAAAGTACTTGGAGTACTTTTATGTTTCTTTTATAACTTGCAGGGCTATAATCTGCATTGTGTTTATATTAAAAACTTTTAAATAATTCCTCTTGCTCCTGGATGTTCATAATCTTTATGCACATGTGGAGAGTTGTCCCTCCCATCCATCTTTTACCCCTTACCACTTAACTGTTACTAAGCCAAGCAATACGTATTTCACACTTTTTAAAAGTTTTCCTTACTAGTCAGCACTGCAGCCCTGTGTTCATCTTTACTGCTCTTTTATTCATTCTATTTTTTCAATATCTTCCTGACAAATAGAAAGCCCTGAACAAAAGCACTCTATTATACCTTCAGCTAAACAGGAAATAAGACAAGTGAAACTGTTATTTCCTGTCTCATTGTATGATTCAAATTGCACAATTCATTTTTGTTTCTGTCTTTGCAAGCTCATGTCCACTGCTACTCTGAGGATCTTAAAGCCTTATTGTTATTTTGTTTTGTTCCTTTTGCTGAATCAAGTGTACTCCTGAGTGCATATCAATCCCTCTTGAAGAATTTGGAGAGCAAAGGAAATATCAATTGTTTAAAAAGTTGTTTCAGTTTATCTGATCTCACTGATAAATGGAATGAAGCCATGCCAAAGGATGTTTTATGGAGAAAGCCAGCAGGAATTAAAGGGACAGCAGTGATGGAGCGTGTACATAAATGTATGCATGTATATGGGGCATACATTGATTTAAATCACATCAATCCACCATGCAGGAATTCTAGAAAGAAGTTCTTGTAGGTACCACTGTTAGCTGACTTAGTTATGTTATCACAGATCAGAAAGGAGGGTGGCTAGCCAGAGATCCAGTAACAGCCGGGTCTGAGAAATATGCAGGAGACTAGGTCTGTTAACTGACAGATGCAGTTAAAAGGGACAAAAAGGTAAGTAAAGCTCATTTGTAATCAAAAGAGGAAGATGTCATATACAACAAGGTAGTCTGATACAAGACAGCAGCAAAAAAATTATAATCAAGACAAAAACTAGTAGAAAAGTAATTTTATCTTCCTTTTCTGGGAACAGGGAAGCAAAGGATAGCAAAAGAAAGATACAAATATTTCTTATAAAACACTACTGGAGAGGGCTTGGGAATGCAGAATTTGACCCAAAAAAGCCTAAAGCGTGAGCAACATGATGCCAAACAACATAGGGCAGGAAAGAAAAGCCTTCCATCCGTAGAGGTTCCAAGAATTACTGAGTCAAGAAAGAGTGTGGATAAGCAAAAAAGCACCATGCAGATCTGGAGGAGTCCAAGCAAGTCTGATCTCTCAGCAGATGGATAGATAGAAGGATGCAAATATGTGCATCTGTTAGGGCAGCAACTGGGCCATGTCCAGACTGTTTCCAAATTAAGAGCTAAAATCAAAAGAATTAATGCTCTGGTCCACCACTAAGGAAAGTGGTCTGCATCGTACAAAGTAAATTTGTGTTTGGAGTTAAGGGGATGGAAATAATGACGCTCATGGGTTTTCTAGGTCTTGCAGAACTTCAGTAGACATCTTTCCTTCTAGACTGGTATTTGTATATTCATCATTTCATGTAACTGTGTTTCCTTCAACCTAGTTGCAGGCTACATGAGAATTTTTTCCTGCAGACTAATTTCAGTGTCATGTCAAGATTAGATTTTGTTCCATGCTATGTAAGCCACAACAATTTCCTTTCATCTGTTATTTTAGTATGTAGAGCTGGGAAGAAGATGATGGTCCATTCTGCTAATCTGACAGCAATATCATCTTTTCAGAATATTTTTTTTTTCCAGTTTTACTTCTAGAAGCACAAAATTAAATCAATGACTACTTCTCGTATGGAATGATGCAGACTGAGGGCCCAGGTGCTTTGTCTTGCTTCCAAAATGTCTGCCAAGCAGGCAGTGAGGCTATGAGGAAGGCAGAAAGATTAAGATGTCCACCTTGATGACAGATCTTTCTGATACCTGATAAGGGTCTATATTGGCAGACCTTACTAAAAATACAAGATATTTACCTTTACTTCTGAAATTGTTTTATCTTCTGTGTATTACATACAGTGGCCCACCTTCCGGTTCTGACCATTTCATGCTTGTTTTGTACTATTCTTAAACTGCAAAGACCAATTTGGAACACGGTTTTGGACTGTAGCAGGATGAGCTAACAAGTTGTGGATCAGATTCAATTCTTCGGAAAATTACTTTGTAAGGTAATTAGCAAGATGCAGGGGAAACCTGCTGCAGCTTAACCATCAAGGTCAGAAGAGTTAAGTTTATTACGGTGAACAAACTGATCAGCAATATCGCAAATTTTCCTTCAAACACTCTTGCACCTGTAAATAACCTTCACTGGTAACAGAACTCTGACAGAACTGATGTGAAGGCCATTGTAGAGAGTAAGGGGGTGAAACCAGATCTCTTTTTCCCATAATTGCTTGGATCTGTTGGAAATATAAATACAACTGGTGGTGAACATTGCGTTCAATGCTTTCCTAATCAACAATCAAAGACTGCTTTTGGTTTTGTTGCTGGCAACAGAGGTAATGCAATAAAATAAGATAGATTTTCTTAAACTCTAAAACATTAAGATACTATTTATTAATGTTTGGTAGGGGATAACATTATTTTATGAATGATGTTTTGGAAGGCAAAGTAAGAGTTGTTCTGTTCTTCATACTCCTGAATTTGTGTGTCTCATTAACCAATAAACCCTTCCTAATGTTTTGCTGTAAGGATGGGCTCAAGGAAAACATTCAACACTGTTAATTTCTTTACCTCAACTGAAGGTTTAAATACCTTCAGGGTAGAGTGTGGGACTGTCAGAAGCAGCAGCAGGTTGCCACATGGAAAAGGCAGCTCAAGGCCACAAGTCTTCACATTGGCGTAGAAACCCTGGGTGTCTTCACTAAATACAGTACAACGGTCTAATATGTGTCTGATTGTTTACAGAGCAGCAGAAAATTTGCTCTTAAAAGTGACTGTATAAAATTATACTTCATTGCTCAGTAGATGAATTCTATGTCTGAGTCACACCTGTCTGTTCTGATGATAATTTTTTTGCTACTTATTATTGCTATTAGTCCTGCTGAGCTAACACAGCTGAGAGCGAGCAAACTGCATTCTATTATTTCTTGAGTGTCATCCACAGACGTGTTTGTTATGTTCCATTGACTTACACCTGCACAACCCAGTTGTAAACTGTGGGACCATACATTTTTACAATGAGAACAGAATCTGAAGATAGCAGGGGTTTTACTTACTTATGTAACCGGAGGCATAATTCATCTCCTGGAAAGAAAATGCTTTTCTTTACAAGACTCAGCCAGGGTTGTAATATGAACAGCTTACATATGACCTGTCCACTGAGTCTATTTGAAATGCAAGTCACAGAACGGTATTGCTGGTTTTATACCACCACTTTTCAGCATGCAGCACATTAATAGAAAGTCTGTTTGCTGTCTTAATGCCTTTTTTATGATCAAATTGGTTTACTTGGTTAATGCAGTTTGTTCTTTGCTAGTTAACATAGAATTCAATATATTTGCTACTGAACAACTACTATCCTTCCGCTATTTTTGTCTATATATGAACTCAACAACATGGCTCTATTACTGAACTGGCATGCTTTCTCTTTGATAAAAATTGAAGAATTTAATAGTGCATTCTAGTTCCTTTGGTATCTTATATAGCCATTGTTTTTGCCTTCCAGTCTTCCACCTGTTTTAAAAGTAGCTGCAGAGCAGACTGAAGGCCGTTCCTTATCTTGTGCTGTCATGAGCACTGACCGCCAGCGTTTGATCATTTCTTTAGAGTTTCTCATGTATTCTTCACTGAAAACAAATTTAAAAAAAAAACCCTGAACAATCTTTTTGCCTTCTCATAAATTTTATTGAGCAAATAAGAATAGAGTCTAATGGAGAAAACAAAAGAGGAAGAAGCAATAAAAAGGATATATATAGGGAAAAGGATATATATAGGCAAAAGAAAAGCGCACCAATACTACCCAACCACAGCCTCCAAGAAAGAGCAGAGGATCTCCAAACCATTAGGAGGACAAAGGATTCCCCAGTTAAGAATGTGAGGAATAGAGTACAGTTGAAGAAACACAATGACCTTTGAAGATGTATATAAACTAGAGACAGGTGGGGAATATAAAATTCCATCTGTGAACTACAAGTGAGATTATTAAGTAGAATTTTCTGTTCACTTCAGAAAGTTTGATTTTAATGATTGAAATTTATACATCCTTGATCCTTCATTACTTTGACTGCTCTGCTCATGACTTCTTTGCAGAAGCTTTTATTTATTTGTGTTATTTTCACAAGCTAGATTTCATCTATTCATAAGTAATATAACTTTTTACTAAACTACCATTGTATTTAAATGACAATTTGCACATTTTTGAAGGGAAAAAGTACAGAAAACTGACATAAATAAGAGATTTCTGTTTCATGTGCAGCAACAGTTACTGTCTGGGAAAAAAATACTGAATTTAAAATAACATTTTCCTTTTAAACAATATAATTTTTTTTGGCAGTATGTATTAATGTACAAGGCTTAGAAGTTTATGAATGGGATACAATTAATTATTTGTTTTCCCTTAAAAATGTAGGAGCAGATCCTCAAGGAATGAAAATTGCTCTCTCCTTCCAGCGCACAGAGCTGTGCTGATTTACACCAAACCGTATAGAACTTCCCTAAGGGGGGATATTTAGCACAGTTTGTTAAATTAAGTGATCGTTTTAATGGACCACACAGAAGGTGTGAGACAAAAGTGAAAATGCCTTGAGTATAAAGTTCTGAACATTACAACTGGTGACAGAAGGCCAATCAATGAGACAGTAATCCTATAAAAATACAGAAAGATCAGATTGCTTGTCGAATTAGAATTGCTTTAATATGGATGCATGCAAGGGGATAGCAAAGGAGCTGGAAACTTTCCATCTGCTTTGTATACAAAGTGATTAGATTGCGATCACTTAGTCCAAAAGGATAGAAATGATGCACAATTCTGCCAGGATGAGACATGCAAATTGGATCAATTAAGCTTTGAGAGTGCTCAGACAATCTGGTAGAGAAGTTTACATGCTATGTCAAGTGAAACTTAGCAAAGATCAGTCTTGAATGCTGGGGGCAAGTATTATAGTGATTTAAACTCTAATCTCCACAAGTAATTCTTTGTTTTCGGATTTGGTTATAAAACTGATCAGATACTATAATAAAAGATCCCTTTAGGAGATGTTTGATGGTATACACAAGAAGTATGACAGACAAATTCATAACAGTCATCTGATTTGAAACATTTGAGGTAGATGAGAATAAATTCAGATGACTGATTTTGGATGCAGTTAATGGAATACACAATACTAATAACTCTTGTACCGTTATGTTGACCACAATGCTTCAGAAGCAGGGAGTGTTCTTGTAAAGAACTCGTGTGCTCTATTTTTATTGAACCAGAGCTCGCTCAGAAGGGGAACAATATGAAAATGATCATTAGATAAGAGTGCTCTAATTTCATTGGGGACCATCTAAGAATTTGAATTATGTACCCTGTGCAAGGTCTTTTATAATGGCAAAAGGACACTTTGTTTCAAATAATCAGAGGGATCTTTATGTAAATTGAAAGTTCTCAATATATGTGAAGCACTGGAACCTTCAGACATGAGTTTCTAAAGGAAAACTTTAAGCATTTTCAGTAGAATCCAGATGGCTTTCAGAATTAGAAGCAGGTCTGCAAAATTTGAATTTTAATGTAGATTCAGCAAGTATACATGACCAACGTAAAATAACACCTGCCATTTCAGTATTTTCTTATCATTTGTTTATCAATGGCACATAAATTGATAGTATTGCTAGCATTTAATGACAATGAATAAGAAACACTGCAAGAATGTATTCTGGTGAAAACATGAAGAACAGATGAAAAAATTCTGGGTTGGCATCAGCATTGTGCATGGCAAAACTTGTATGTATGGAATTTTTTTTGAAAAATGAGTGAATTTCAATTTTAATCCATCAATATCTTCTCTCATAATTTGAAATGTCAAAATATGATTTAACAAAACAAGGTGTAATGACTGCATAGGAATTTGATTAGATTGTCTTTATTAAACACTCATCGTACTCACCAAAATAGAAAAAGGCACCAGGAGAGCACTGCCCTTTACATACAGCTGTTAAAATCCTTCTAAGCTGGAGGGCTTTAGAATTAACCTAGTATTGTTCATGTTAAGGCAGTTTGTTATGGTTTTGAAATACTAATGCATTATCCTCCGCCTCAAATGTTTTCTGAAAACCAACACAAAACATGAGCATTAAAAGCATTTCTTTCCCAGCCCTTAATCCTATGGAGTAAAAATGCCTATCAAATATGAATTACTATCTTGAGATCAGTCTGGTTAGATCTAAAAGCCCTGGCAGACCTGCAAATTTGAATAGCTAAAAAAAAAAAAAAAAAAAAATTAAGAAAAAATCAAACCTTTTAAAGTATTTATTTGCAAAGGATCACTTTAAATGGTCTGAACAGTTTAAGGCAGACTTTCAAATGTCCGTATTTACTGTGCATACCCTACTTCAGCTAGTTCTGAATATGAACAGCTACAGTGTGAATTTATGTAATGGAATCACTTAAGCTTTCAATTCTGCTTCTTACAATTAGTCTATGTGATACACATTGCTGTTCATTAAAACATCCTTCCTTTGCACAGGGATTAAGGCTCGATTTCAGAAAGGCGCTTAGGCATATGCTTACTACCAACTTTTATGAGTGTTAAGCAAGTCCTGGCATGCTGTACATAGATAAGGATGATTTCCTAACTTAGAGAGTTCTAAACCAGAGATTTAATTTGATTTAGCACAGGGAAATTTCCCTACTTTTCAGAGTAAATTTTGAACAATGGGCTGTTAATTAACTAGCCAGTATATATGGATGGATATGTATTTTAGAAACACTTTTGGGTAAAAATCAATGTGATAAGACATCTTCAGTGAAATACATAAGAGGAGGGGAAAAAAAAAAAAGAAATTGTCCCATAGCCTACTGAAAAAAAGAAGAACTTAATATGTCATTCAGTATTTTACCTTACTGAACTGCAGTGTTAGTAATCAGTCATAGTAGTTAATAGAAAGCACTACAGAAGTGTCAGGTTGTTTAATCAATCCAGACTGAAAAAGAGATTCTAAAGGAAATGTAAACACACTGACAACAGTAACTTGTGTTTTAAGATAATAAGTTAATGAAGGGATTCTTCTGCTCTAAGTGAACTCATTTTAAGACACAAGACAAGTGGCTACTGGAAGATATCTAATACTGCACTTTATTTGGTCATGCATTGGTTTTTCAAGTTATATTGTCATCCTAGCAATGAAACTGTAATGCTTTGCTATATATTTTCATTGCTCCCCTTTATGTATGAAATAATTTACTTATATTAAAATGTTAGGGTAAAATTTTATATTCAAAATTCTCTGTTCTTGCATTATTTCCTTGACCAACTGTCAGCTCTGAGCAGTTATGACTCTCTCCCCAACACACCTTCCCAGGAACTATGTGTGATATGAGCTTTGCATCAAATTCTTCATTTTGGTCTTTAAACCTAGGAGTAGTCCCCTTGATCTTAGTGGGAATACTTATAGGATTAGATTTGTGGAAATGCTTTGAGAAATATCTGGGTAGTGTCAAACACTTTATAACATATAATCAATATGATTATATGAAGAATTCTCAATTTCAAGTTGACTATAAATCTTTCAGGAAAGTCAGCACTAAGTAGTACATTTATCCAAACATGCAAAACTTTATAAAGAAAGACAATAGGAATTTAGTTTTTAAGAAGCAAAACACAATAGCAAACACTGATGCCAGGACGTGTATGTCAGTTATGTATGTTAAAAATGGAAATATAGACCAATGTATTAATTCTGCTTTAACAGTTTCTGAAACTTTATTTAACAAGTCCTTAACTGTTTTCAGGAATTATAGGTTAGTGTGGCAGTGGATCCAGTTAATTACATTTTTTCTGTATTGTAAATCTTTCATCATTAAAATGATCAGATCGTGCTGACTTCTGTAGTCCAGTACTTTATAAGCTTCTACAGACACAATTAGTCACAGTAATTACTTCAATGGCTTTACAGTTACACATTTTACCATTGTCTTCTAGTCTGTCAGGGTTTCAGCACTTCCCACTAAAACGCAAGGTAAGATTGCAAGTGGATTTTTAGTAGCATTAAACTTTCAAGAGCAAATGAAATTTGAGGAATTGATACAACATAAAACAAAACAACAACCAAAAAAATCCCCAACCAACCAACCAACCAACCAACCAAAAAAAAACAACAGAAAAAAATCTACACCCTCCGGGTATCTATTTCTTGGTACTAATGTTCTTTGTAAGCAGGTTCCTATGAAAAAAATCATTATCAGCCAAGCAATGCTGCAAGCTATTTTGGATAGTTGAAGCAGAAACAGGATAATCACTCTAAACTATAGATCAGTAGTTTGACAAAGAAGAGACAATAATGGGAGGTATAATTTCTACTCTAAAATAAAGACACTCAGTATAAGTACATATCTTATCTCAGAAAATACTTTAATACCAAATGAATTTTTGTTTGTAAATTTGGTATTATTGATATGGATAGTCAAACAAGAAGTGTGTGTGATTATTTCCTTCTCAGTGCTATTACAGATAATTCTTTAGATTACAGAGTTAGATATGAAAAAATAGATCCTCTAATATGCTCTCATTTTCTGTTGTTGAAATCCTAGGCCTAAATTATCACGGCTAAGTAGAAAAAGCAATATGAGAGAAACAACTTTCCAATCAGCATATATCTGTTCTTTTCCCTTATTTGTATTTTCAAGAACAGGGAAAAAATAAAAGCATTCATTTTGCATTACTGCAGGTATAAAAATTCTACTGTTACCTTCCTTGTTTCATCTCCTCACTTTCTCTCTTTCCTGTGCTATAAGGCAAAGGGCATTCATGTATTCTCTGGTCATGAAAAAAATAATCAAAACTTAAAAATCATAAATAATTAATAAAAGTATTAACATTTTTGTACAATGTAGAGTGGTATAAGAACAGAAATATTCACATCACTGCAAATATATATGTATTTATGCATATATACATATATGTATTTTATTCAAGAAAAGTGTGTGCTCAAGAAACAGTTCTTTACTGTATGTATATTAATATTGTACAAGCAGAGATTGTTTCATGTGTTGCGAGGAAGTAATTTGAGAAGAATGAGTGAAGTTTCTTGAAGGTTCTTCTTCTGTAGGCTGGTACATGTGTGTAAAACTTTTCAAGCCCTTGGATGTCTGCTAGCCCAGAGATACTCTTCTATGAAGTATATTAGGGTCTTTGGTATTTATTTGACATGCTGCATTTTTTGAGCCTATTCACTTTCATAGGAGCTACATGTGGGGAATACAGGAAGAAAGCATCCTCACACAATTTTGTTACACTGCTGACATAGAGAGTAGTGACTTTGAGAGAATTTTGTCTTACAGCTTCAATGATTCTTGGCAACAAAATAAATCAAATCACTGGACCAGTAAATACCTTGGGTTAGTATATAACAGCAAGTAGTATGGTGCATTATGAATAGCTATGGATCATGTGACAATACTATTGGTACGTATGGAAGAGAACTTAGTCCCTTTCCTGGAGAATAAGTAAGTGCAGAGATCCAAATACAGCTAGTAAGAATAAACACTCAGGAAATCATAAACAATTTCACTCCAGTGGTATTTTTACATGATTTAATTGTTTTAGGCACTTGTATGAATGAAGTTTGAGTCATTGCTTTCTTTAATCAAAAATTAAATCTATTTGGGTAAAAAAAGAAGCAGTTTTTATATGGTAAGTCAGATAGCAAATCTTGTCTTGATTAGTCAGTGATGCAGACTTTTTAACTGAAATACTCAGAATAAGTACTCCAAGGAATAAATACCGATGGACTGAGAGTAGTCTGGGGAAAAACAAACAAACAAGCAGCCCAAACCAAAACTGAATATTCAACAGGTCTGTAAGAATTCCACTATGTGTATTGTTTGCAAACAGTGTGGTCTGTTCTCCCCATTCTAAATTCTAGCAAGATAATTTCTGAAAAGCTTGAAGCGTGTGTGCGAGGGGAAAGCAGGGCTCTTTTTTTTTTCCATTCCTATCCTGAGCATGTTATGTTGCCTGCGGGCTCTTGGTGGTGCTACAATACAGTACTGCCGCGCCCCCACCCCCAATAAATATTATGCAATTAGTACGTGATGATGCACAGTATACAGATGGCTTTTACCTCGAAAAGCTGCCAAACTGTCTTTTTAAGAGTGTGAATGACAAACAGTCATTTTGGAGAGTGACATGCCATGATGATGGCCCATTAAAACTCCTCAAGAATACTCAGCCGGCTACATATGCCCACTCAGCTCCATCTCCAGCAGCAGCTGCTTCCGAGTTCCTCCTGTAGCTGCGCTAATCTTAATGGGCTGGCTGCACAATCCCCTGTCGCCACAGGGCATTTCGTGTTCTTATTAAAAGGGGGGTGGGTTGGGGGTGGGAGAAGGCACGGATTTGTGAGTACAGCATCTGCAGAGATTGGAAAAGAAGAGGAAAGAATAAGGAAATGGACGTATGTGTATGTGCGTGCGCGTGCAGATGTATGTATACGTACACAGGCTCAAATGTACACATATGTTATATACATATATACAATCACTATATCGCTGTATAAAGAGCTAAATTATATAAGTATGCGGAGAGAGAGAGACCACTATACACACAATTGAGTGTTATTAAGAGAAAAAATGTCATAAAAATGTGACATGGTTGCTCTTATCACATCCAGTTTTCAGTATTTCCTATTAATTATTCAACTCACTAGCCTTTAGATGACAGTATCTCTTATTCCTAGAGGAACATTTCATCTGAACTTTGTCTTCCACTTAGAAGCCTTGAGGGCTTACTTAGATACTAACTGGAACGTTATGAAGTGTAAGTTTTAGAATTTTGGTACTTCTGTTTTGAATTTTGTTTGAATAATAATCATCAAGGAATTAAAGAAGTTTCACTCTTCTCTTTCCCACTTCACCCCCATTTTTCAAAAGGTTGGCAAAATTAAATGTTCACTTCACTTCATGTGGCTAAGGTGATAAGGTTATTATCCTCCTAGAGCACTGATCAGTCACTTAAGAGTATAAGGGCTATATATTTTTTTCATGAAACTCTCCCACCAGCATTTCTGAACCTTTTACTAGGGACACAACACAGGGGAAGGAGGGGACAGTAAAGCCCAACTGCTTATTCCAAGTTTGATCATGGGAGAGAGTAAGTCTGAGTAAATCAATAAAAATTCTTGCTATTTTAATTTCTTAGGCATGGAAACATGCATTCTGTAGTAACAAAAGTTCAGAAACTACATTAATAGACAAAATAAGTTTTGTTAATTTTATTTAAACAAACAAACAAACAAACAAACAACAACTGATGCATAGTTCATTTAGAGCTAACTGACACTAATGTTAATCCTCTCCCTGCCCATCCCCATCAGTCGTGTTTCTTATGTTTACTCCTCTGGTTCTAGCACTTTAAAATCAATAGCATTTTAAATTGCACCTTTTTTTTTTTTTTTTTTCCGCTTTGTTGACTTGGAGTAGTACTAATACACACCCTCAGTAAAATGACACCTGACCAGATTCAGGTTATCAGCCTTTTTGATTCCTGTTGCATTAAACAGAACATGAAAAGAAGATGCTGGCAATGTTATACAGCTTTACTTTCAAATACTCATCTTGCCTAGCGCTGATCAGTTGCTGAAGATCAGCTCCACTTATTACGTCAGCATTTTCCTTCATTTGTTCCTTTATTTTTATTTTTCCTTGTTGTTTTCTCCCATTACAACTTACCATTCTTCCTTTTGCCTGTCTCCTTTTGTCTTCCTCTTTCCTTATCGCCTCTGCCTCATCTTGTTCATTTGAGGTCTTTCATCAGTCTGTTTCCCATTCCAGTTCTCTCTTGGTCCTTTAGACCTGTCCATGTTCTCTTCCACTTTGGTTTTTGGATTTTTTTTTTACCTTCTTAGATTTTTTTAATCTCATTTTCCTCTCTTCCATCTTTATCCTTCTTTTTTTCTCTCTTATCTTATGCTTTCTTATTCATGCACCTTCATGAATTTCTTGATTGTAGATGGAGCTTTGTTCCCACAGGCTATATACACTGTTGAATATGAAGATCTCAGGTCAAAATACACCAAGTGACACGCAGTTTGCTGGCAGGAGGGCTATTAAGGACAAGCTGTGGGATCACACAGCTGGTGCTCCCAAAGGGACGTGCTCTGGTTTTACCTTGAATGTGAAATGTGCTCATGTGATAGGTAGCTTCTCATTATCCGATTGCCTTTGTGGTGATCCTTGGTAGATATATTGGCTTGTGATCATTCGTGGGACTCTAGTATTACCTGTAGCAAGACAAAAGAGGATTTGGAGACAATCTGAGTTCAGGCAATGCATCAGGACAATTCTGGGTGTGAAGAGATCCCAGGAGTGTCTTGGACCTCAGTTGTTTCAGAAGCTCTTAGGTCTTTGGTTGGTTCTAAGCACTCTAGACACCATTTTGGAGTGTTTAGATCAACACAGAACAGAAATCTTGTCTAGGATGACTGGGTTTTGAGCAAGTCTGTCACCAGCTGCTTGTGTTAGATAAATATAATGTGGTTATACTGTGGTCTACAGCATGGGACCTTGTTGTATTCCCGCATGACTGTCTCTGCACTTGCCTGACAAGGAGAAAGTCTGGAGGCAACAAAACAGTGCATGAAATTGCTAATATGTCAAAGTGGCAAACTGTGCCACTGTGGCACAGTTATCTACGCTGGTTCCCTACTATACTGACAACATTGCTGAGGCAGGGAAACTCTGGCAGCATTACAAGCATATTCCTTCTTTTCAAACTCTAATTAAAAATGTTAGGGTTTTGGGTATAGCCATTTATATTGACTTGATCTCTTGTCCTTAGTATAATCAGTTATGCTGAAAGCACAGAACATAAACCAGCGTATTTCTTTCTGAGCTGAAGCTTGTACTATAGTTTTACATAAATTAATAAAACCAAAAGCAAACAAAAGCCCTCCAGGAGCTCCTTTATCATTTTCCTAATGTTTCTTGGAAAAAAAAGACCTTTATAAGAAAATCATTACTTGCTGAATAATACTTTCACTAGTGCCTGAGTGTGAAGTCAATTATGTGAATCACAAGCCTTTGCTGACATCAATAAAATGTTGAGGAATCTGTTTCTGTCCCACATGACTTCTGTAATGAGACTGAAAAGGAAATTAAAAAAGATGTCTTAAGCTGTTGGTATTGAAATATGGTTACAGTTTACAAAAGTAAGAGTTTCATAGCTCCCTCTGAAAACAATTGTAAAAGAAACTAATGTGTTTGTGAGGCCCTTACACATTGCAGAAATGTTGTATGTGTGCACATTGGATTTTACTTAAATATTGACTCCATTGTCTATGCTGACTTTTAAATATTAGTTATTATTTGCCTTAAAATTGTTACAAATCAGCAACATTGAACCCTTAGTTATCCTGATAGTTAAGAAATTTAGTGTTATATATTAAAAAAAAAAGACAAAAAAAAAGACAAATATCTAGTACTTTATGAGTCATCACAATTCAAAACACTTACTAGCAGTGATAATCTGAGGGGGAAAGGGATTTCAAAACTGTATAGTTGCAACCACAGTAAATACTGAATCCAAACCCAGAAGTTTTAAGAACTTGGCTGTCGTGATGAGCAAGATTTAGGAGAAACAGCCAAATAAAGTCTTTGTTTCAAATCACCTGCTTTCTTCCATTGTCTGCCAATTACATGTTTAATCTGTAGACACCCAACAAGTGCCCTTTTAAAGTCTTCCCAGAAAGCAAGGGGGGCATGTTGTATATGAAGATGAATGCCTTCCTCCCACAATCAATTCTCAGTTGTTTCATGATAGTTAAGTTGTGGTTATAAAATGGACAAGAAGATTGCTGCTGGCTTGATGTTCTTTCTTCGTTTTGTCCTTTTGTGCTTCCGAGTCCCTCCTTGCTTTTAGTGAGAAGGCAGGAATGAAGCTGCAGTTGCACCAGTTCCATATCACCAAGAACTATGGATGCGTGCACAGTCATGAGGAGGCACTTTTCACTCCTCTCCTCCCTTTCTAGTTACTTCCATGATGAGAAAGGAAAGGGTGCAGGCAAGATATGTCCTCCTTGAAAAAACTTTTCAGTTATTCTGCAAATGAGGGCACATTTCTTATGGTCTCAGGGAGCTACGGAGCTAGGTTGTGTTGAAGCATCTTATGTTTGCTCAGTCTGTCTCTTTCTTACCATTACCCCTCTGATCCTGCTGGTGCCAAAAACTCAGCAGCTCCTCATGTTCTCCCCATGCTTTTGTTCTTCACCCAGAATCTGTAACCTTTGCAATGAAACATTAGCCATGCTGCCACAGGGAGGAACAGCTGCAAAGACAGACCTTTGGGGAAGAAAGGAACATTGCACCTGCTTTAAGGGAGCATCAACTGAAAATCAGAGAAATAACAAACCCCTCATTCAGACCTCAAACAGATCAGTGGTGGCCAGATAAATTACTTTTAATGCAGTGCAGTACCTCTGCTTTCTGATAAAAATAAATGTCCTTCTCTATTGAAAATACTGCATTAGCATACTTCAATGGCAAGTGATAGAAAATTACATCATCTTTGGTTGTACAGATCTGTACCTACAAATAGACGTAATCCAGAAACTATTAAGTAGTAGGGATCTTGAAGGAAATGTATTATTTAGGTTTTCCTAGAATAATCAACATCCTAAGGGTCCACAGAAACATAAATGCATTAGGCGAAGCCCTGTACTAAGCTATATTGCTGCAGGGTCAAAATAGTGCCTTTGCTACAGTGTGAAACTAATTTCTTCCTTCTCTCACACATATCCAAACAAGCATTTTCTAAAACGGGGAGGAGTTTTAGGAGCTGGGAAGCCCTCTTTTTAGGTTGAGTTCAGAGACAATTGAGGGCACTCAGTAAATTATCTTCCAAAAAAAAAGGTGCACTTATAAACGCTGGCCTTCTCTGCCTCCACAAGGCTTGCGTGGCTTTTCTTGTTAGACTTGTTTACTCTCTGCTAACTTTTCTACAAGAAACCAAAAGTTATTGCATTTTTAAAAAAAATGCACCATCTCTCTACAGAAGGTGCTTCCCTTTTCTGTTTTTGTGTACTCTTTCTTGTACATGGTGTAATGCAGGGAACACCCAACACCAAAAGTCTTAAAATCGTGAGGTTAAATATGGACTGTAACAAAGAAGCAGTAGGATCAGCATATGATAATTGGATCATGAATGTCATACAGGAAATAAGGTTACTTGAAAGCCGAGGCAAACTGGAAAGTGACCATCATAGATACTGTGTGGAGGCAGAAATAGATTAAATGAATTGGAAGTACACAACCACCTTTACCTAGGTGATCTAAAAACTGCGCCAAGCATACATCTGGACTATGTCAGCCTAGTTTATTTTTGCATTGTTTTCTTGTATTGTGCTTTTAAGTTATCTCAGATTGGTGCAGGGTCAAACATCAAAATGTTGAAAGAAATCCTGTAGAGTGCTTTACACAGAATTGATTGTACTGTAGTGCCAAAGACAAACTAAATCTTGAGCTATGTCACCTTTCTGGGGTTAAGTAGGTGGAGAATGATGCTTTACTAACTTGAGTGTGGGCCAGCATGGCTTTTTAAATACTTAGTAGAATAAAGTTTTAATAAAAGATACAAAGAAGTTTGCTGTCCCAGAGCCTCAACCTTGGAGTAACAAAGGTCATTGCTAATCACTTTACTAATCCATGCAGTAGCAGTTTTCTACAAGGCATTATTCCAGAAAGTGGCTTCTGTTCAGCACTTCACTCCAGGGCACCAGCCACTATAGTGTAATCCATGAGGAGATTTATGGACCTCAGAGTGGGACTCCTTAAAAAACAATGTGCTAATCAGCAAGCCACCGAGCAAATGGGAAATGCTGAAGCTACAGAATTTCTTCTTTCTCTGGGATGTGAAAGCCTTACTCAGTGAATCTTTGAGGATTTACACTTCTGGCCTCTCCCCTGAAGGTCTCTTTTCTTTCAAAACACTTCTAGGAAGTTACTCAGGCCAGGGCTGGATCTAAACACCAGGTGAATGGGAGGCTGTGCAGCCCTGAAGTGTGAGACCCAGGTGTGAGTGCTACTCTCTGGCATGCTGATGGGCTCAGCTTCACCCCCATCAGAGAGAGCTACGTTGCTCTTCACAAGTTGAGATGTGGAATCCCTTCCCTCCTCTGCCCGAAGAGATCTACTTGCACATCTCTAACCTTCAGAAAACCACTCTGCCTGATTAACAGCTGGGTATGCTGGTGTCATCTGCTTTTCTCTCATCCAGCACATGCTTAAGTATGCCACAAAGGATGGAATAACTTTTACAGGGAGAATGGGAGAGTCTCAGCCACCACAGAAGGACCAGTGTTCTGTTAGAATATGGGATATGGAGAAAACTATCACTTCAAGAAGACAAAGGCATTGAATCTTTGTATCCCATAACTTCAGTTCTTGTGTAATGTTCAGCATTTAAGTCTAGACTGTAGGATTCTGGGTATGTTGGGGAACTCACACAATGCCTCTGTAGCACACAGGAGACTTATGCACCCTGAAGTGGGTCTTAGAAAAAGAAAAGAGGAAAAAGAAAAGTAAAACAAAATCAAACACAAGACAGACAGATTCTTGCTTGAACAGGCCACTGCTCCTTTGTAGGGGAGATGGGTACTTCTTCCAGACAAGTTTGAAAAAGCAGCAAGAGCCCCAACTGCCAGATTTGTGAGATGAACAGAGGTATGGTTTATTGAATAAACCCCCAGCCATTAGGGCTGAGGGATATGCAGTGCTGCGGATCTTGAAAGAGCCTAGATGTGAGATACATTTTTACCTTGATCTGCTCACAGTGTCAGCATTGACTATTCCTGAGTGTGCTGAGAAGTAGGACTTTAAATGTTCAGGGAACTCGACCAAAGAAATCTCAGGCTTGTTTAGGTATCTCAGGAGTTAGGTAGTAGCAGAATGAGGATAAGCCATATTTTGAAATAATGTACCTAATCTGACTGAAACATCCTAGTTCTGTTTTTTGATCCAGTCCAAAGCTCAGACTCCATTTCTGTCTTAAGAGAGGGAATGCACTGTAATTGCATAAGTATGAGATATCCAGACAGTGTAAGTGAAATAATGTGTAAGAAATAGGCAGCTTTTTATCCAGCTGAAAAATTCAAAACTTATCACGAATTCTTCCCTGCTGAAATAGGAAAAGCTTTTGCAGCTGTGCTAAGTTATGCCTGAGATAGCAATTTTCTGCATGTATTCTGGAAGTGATTACTATCTCAGTGATACTCCCAGCTGAGAGAAAAAAAAAAAAAAAGTTAATGGAGGAAATTATGATGATGACGACAGTAGAGTTACCTCCAAACCAAACATGACATGGAGTTAGGACAGGTACAAATTCAATAAGAGTTATAAAGAATATGAACATCTTTAACATTGTAAATCCTTGGCTATTTACAAGTAATAATCCACCTTTTAACAAGTGACTAAGTACTTTGAATTTTACTTAGTGATGTTCTTTTCACTTGTACAATATTAAATATATAATGCGTGTGTGTTATTTTAACGTGACATCCACATCGATTACATTGCTTATACAAGTTTGAAAAGTGAGAATTGTTTGAGTCTACATCCTGTAACAGGAAGGTGAGACTCAGAAGACGTAAAAGAGCTACAACACCTGTGGAATCTTGCTCTGTAACTTAAAATAGTTTGCGTGATGAGGAAGAAAGCTTCTGTAAATCTGTCTTTCAATTCTCACGGAAGATAAATTTTGACCTACTGGGTAACACGTGTTCTCTGCCTGCTACAAGTAGTCCCAGGGAAAGGACACCTCTGACCTTCGATGCTGTGTCGTTCAGGTGGTGTTTGGACATATCGTGGTCTTTCTAAGACTCTGTGTTCTTCTGAAGTTAGATAACAGAAAACAAGATATGGAAGTGAAATTACTGTCCCATCAGACAGCAGTGAGCAGTCTGATGACCAATCCATTTTCATTCATTTGGTAAGTTTTACACAGTAAACACTAAGGAAATCAGTTTGTAGTATCCCATACATGCACAGGGGCAAATAAAAGCTGACATTAAGTTTATAGTGACATCTATCTGAAGGCTCACCCTTCAGTAGGAATTATAAGCTGAAACCAACCATGTAGTTAAATTCAGGTAGGAATAGAGTCATGGTTATAATCATATGTGTGCATGTGCGTATGTGTGTGGCTGTATAAAACTCTGGGGTGAGTTGCCTGTAAGATAATATCAAATGCATTTGAAAATGAGATTGTTTGCAGGAAAGAATGAAATCGTCTTGCTCAAAAGAGCAAGCTGACAGATTCTAATGGTCCCTCACATGCCGTGCACGATAAACATTCAGCTTTTCTTTGCAAAACCAATAAAATTTCATGTACTACTGCTCGACATAAGAATTATTTTTACATATCTTCATGCCACTGACTCTTGTAAGTTAATCTCATCTCTCATCAATTTTTCACCAGCTTCACTCTGATGTTGATAAAGGAGATGGTTCCATCAAATACATCTTGTCAGGCGAAGGGGCAAGTTCCATTTTCATTATTGATGAGAACACGGGGGATATTCATGCTACAAAGAGGCTGGATCGAGAAGAGCAGGCCTACTACACGCTCCGAGCACAAGCACTAGATAGGCTGACTAATAAACCCGTGGAACCAGAATCTGAGTTCGTCATTAAGATTCAGGACATCAATGACAATGAGCCAAAATTTCTGGATGGTCCTTACACTGCTGGAGTTCCCGAGATGTCTCCTGTGGGTAAGTGCAAAATACACTGTTGGTGTTGTGGGAAATTTGTTCCTATTGTCTTTTTAAAAATTTCATTATTTTTTACTGTATCACGCTAAGCTACTTAATTATCTATGAGCCACCTGCAACAGTTAGATATTTCGAGACTTAACGGGAAATAACATGCTAGATTAAGTATTTACCCTTTCAAAAATGTTGTGGAACTCAAATAGCTATGTAGGGATTCAGATAAGCATTTTATGTTGCATTTCTCATTCCAGTGCCCAGAGGCTTTGTTTTATAACCCTCATTAACAATGATAAGTTTCACACCTATGCTATGGTACTCAGAAGTGATAATATATCATTTTATTCAGATAAAGTCGGTTCTTAACAAACTCTTCACATTCCTGCTAGTGATAATTTTTCCTGCTAGCATAATTTTTTTGGTAAGTGTTTCATATATCAGCAACAGTTTGCTGTGTATCTTTTCTAATACCCAAACCCACCTCTCCGGCAAATATTTGCGAATATCAGGGACTGGATTACAACTTGGCATAGTTTCAAAATTCCAGTGGAATCAGAGAAGAATGGCTTTTAGAAGCTTCAAACCCTCTGTCGGAAAAGAAGAAATGTTATTTTTTTCCTGAATTTGAATTAGGGAAGAATTTCAACATCGAATTCACTATCTTCTCATTTTAAAGAGACGAAATGCTGATCTTTTGTCAGGTGCAACTGTTCCTTCGAAAGCTGGCTGATTCAGAACAGATAGGAGTTTGGCCCAGAGACATTCTGGTAAATTTTACTTTAACCTGAAATTATAAGTGCAAGCAGGAAGCTAAAAAAAGCAGAAGAGTTTAATCCACTTCAGTGGAAATATGTGTATTTGAAGGTTAAGAGAGTTATATGGTGATTGAAATTAGGATTTTCTTTGCTTGACTGATTTTAAACCATATCAAAATTTGAAACTCTTACAGTAAGACTTCCCATATAGAATTCACTATAATTTCCTCAATACCATTTCCTGTGGTTTTGGACTTAATGCCTCTAAATTAGAGCTAGAAAGAGAAAAAGAATCCTTCTGTGCTTAAGTGTCCTGTAGCAATCATTAGTCAACATTGCTTTTATATTTGAAACTCAGCTTTGGAGCCAATAGGAGATAAGTAAAACATTACTGAGTTTACTGTTTGCTTATTTTTACTAAGTAGTGAGCATAGACACTATTTCTCATTTGATACTTGGCACTTCTTCATTGTCACTCGAACACTATGTGGATGGCTGAAGAAGAAATAGCAGCCTTAGAAAGAAAGATGGATACCACAGATGTTGAGGAGTATCAGGGAGGAGATGAAATCATGATATGTTGCTGAGAACTTTTTACTGCTGCACTTTGCAAAAATAGAGATAATCAGGTAATCTGAGACTGTAAAACCAAAATATTCAGCACTTTAAAACTATTTTCTGTAAAAAATATATCTTTTTTTTTAAATTGCTGTTTTATTGTACAATTAGATTATTTAAGTGAGCTGTAGCATGCAGCAATGATTAGATTTTTGCACCTTTGTCTCTTGTGCCCTGAAGAGCAACATCTCCACATTACCCTTTTGCATGAGTTACCTCTGTCTTGTCCTGTACTGGCACATTGACATATGGACAACTACTACACATATATGAGGTTTGCCTACACACACAAATCCATGCCTCTACCCCTCATCCATGCTCCGTTTGTTCCAAAAATATATTAGGAATGAATCTGTGGGGAGTGCACAGTGTGCATGGAGAACATAAGGCCTATATTTCAAAATTAGCTGCTTTTGCATATTTTGTTGAATCTTTACCACATAAATGACGGAAAGAAATTCTCTCCCATATGCACTGCAGCACCATATATATATATATATATATATATATGCAACTTAGGTGGACTATTGTGCAAAATTATTAACTGAGAATTGAGCACTTTCTAAGATTTGTGTCACCTAAGGGTGGCTTCATCTTAATGAGCTTCCTGAAACTGTACATTTTAAACATTTTCATGGTTTGTATCACACAGCTACCACATACTGCATTGCTACTGAATTAAGGTTTACCATTAAATGCCTGTGTGGCACTTGTCTTACATAGTCACATAGTTTATTCATATAACACATTTTTTTAATTAATCACCTAGAGCATTCATAAGATATTAAGGAGAAACAAAGTATCTCTCTCCTATTTTGTTGGATATAATTTTAATATCCATGACAAGGATTTTTAATTCGATATTAAACAAAATTAAAGAGATCACAGGATTATAAACCCAGATTAGCTATAAAGATAGGAGAACTATAACCTTTGACCTAAAGGGTGGTTATGCAAGTATAATGATTCTGTATTTTATTTGACAATATTTTAGGACATTATCTAAGGCTAATTGAAGTCAATTTTTTCTGTTATTTGAAATGACTTCAGGTCAGGTTCAAATTATATTTGGGTCAGGCCCAATTATATTGATTATCCTGCATAGGGTAAATATCTTGATGGCTTGTAAATCTATTCATAGCAAAAACCTCAAAGATATGGCTTATCTGAAAATCATAGGGACTTTTTTTTTTTAAGGTACATCTCTTAAAAAAATCTAGCAGTTTTATATTTCAAACAAAAATAATGCAAATTATAGTTAAAAGAGTATTAAAAGAGTGTTCCTGTGATGTTCACCAAAAAAATAGCTGATGTGAGATACTGATCTGTTTGACTTATAGCCAAGGCAACTGAGGATAAAAATTCCAAGACCCAGCATAGTTTTGGTTTTGTTTAATCTTCTCTACTCTCCAGATGTATCAACAGCTTTACTTGTTCCTCAGCACAACAAATATCTTTCTTGCCACTTTTATTATTTCTGATTGAGATGGATAGAAACATTTGATTTTTATACCAAAGGAAAAAAAAAAAAAAAAAAAAGCTTTATATCATGCTGAAATCTTTGGTACAAGTGGGTGGTGTTTTTTGAGAGCCTGAATGAAGGGAGACTGTCTCAAGCCCCCTCTACTTCACTTTATCATCTGACCTTGCTGCTGGGCTGAGACCGGTCTTGGGCTTTGTCCCCAAGCGAAGGCAACCTAAGGAGGCTGTGAGAGGACAGGAGGGATCCGAAGAGGGTAGGACGTGCCTCCGGGTGCTGTCTCTTCCCTTCACACTCCTGGCGGGGGAAGCCAGCGTCAGCTCTGGGTGAGGGCCGGTGGCTGAAGCACAGAAACACCAGGTGGTACAGAGCAGAACCAGGCTGGGCTGTTGTGTGTAAGGGTTAAGCAGGTATTATGGGTAACTTGATAGTAAAGGTGTGTAATATTTCTAGTAGCAGCTGATATCATGTAGAAATGTGATGCCATCATGGAAATTGTTTTGTGTATTGCACTTATTACACATCATGAATTGATATCAGTCAATGCCTTTAACAACTGGCTGCCTTTAAAAGTCCATTTTTAGTTTGATAATGTGGCTACAATTCAATTGATAAACTTTTGTGCAGTGTCAAAGATAAGCATTTTTTAAGTTCATAGAGTTTTAGAAACAAGTTTTCCCTTAAATTAATTCACCAATGTTAAAAATGGAAGTCACAGAAGCATTTCTCACACAAACTAATTTTAAAACTTTGGTAAAATACCACACAAGTTACTAGCAAGCTTTTTAAAAAGCTGTGCGTAGAGGTTTGTAAAATAATAAACTCAGAGATTTAAAAAAGATCCTTTGAAGGATCTCCAACTCAAAATAAATTTCAGCAACCAGTTTACCTTTATCTCACCCTGTCACAGAAAAGGTTGATCTCTTCAACATGTTGGGAACATTGCTGAATCTTGACATGTAAATTAAGGTACAGTGTTCTAAATTCAAGGTCCTCTCTGCAGGAACTCCTCCCTTTCTTTTGCTCTAATATCAGAACTTAAATAGGTCAGGTTATCAGGTTACTGCAATTCTGTAATAACTACTAATATCTATTAAAGGTTAAATTAAAAATGATAACTTAAACATTCTCAGAAAAAAGCCCAGAAATCAGTGCCAACCACACAAAATTTAGTGTGTCATTAGCTAGTATCAATAAAGAAATGTGTGTACACCCTTTGATTAGCAGCATGGATATTCCCTCTGTATTTGCTGCAATTGCTGAAAAAGTTTATAAAGTTGCTACATGTAGAATTGTCTTTGCAAACTGATATTCAAGCTTTGTTACAAAGACATAATTGTAGAGAAAAATAATTGTAGAGGAATCCGTATCTGAGAGGGACAGACACTTTTTCAGTAAAGAGCCCCTGTTTATTTTTTTCAACCCATATCAGATACACAAACTGTAAGAAATATTCCCTAATGAAAGTTTGGGGTAGGGTTAGTGTCCTTTTTACACCTGCAGACTAGGGCTCTGAACAATGCTGCCCTAAGCAACATTTACCAGGACACTGATATTGCTGGATGGAGTGAAGGTGTGATGCCGTTTGTTAACTGTCCCATATTACCTGTAAGTTCTAATCCAGGATGCATGTTTGACAGATGATCATCTGTGTTTTGAGGTAGGGGAAAGTTTTCAGGAATAAAAGGAAGACTTAATTTCAGTGCAGGAACACAAACTCTCCTTTTGTAAGATGATGTAGTTGGAACTACAGTGCAACTACCAATTTTTCCTCAACCTATAGATTTATTGACTATCCATGAGTATCTATAGAGCTTTATTGTTTGGGTTTTTTTAAAATAAAATAAGCATATGAATTTGACATCAATCCATTGCAAGAAAAATTAGGACAGCTCTGTGTTGCAACAGTAATCCTCTGAAGGAATTCCTGTTCTTCAGGAGAAATCTATGCATACTGATCTTGCCATGCATTATGTTTTCTTGGAACTGATTTCCTACACGTAGGACTTTTCATATAGTTAGCATACCTTATTTTAGCTTGCATATTCTTTTTAAAAAATATATTGTGCAGAAATCTCTCTCTCATCATGGGACTTCTGGAAGCTCAAAGTTTTTGTGTGCAACAGGTGAAGAAATAATGGCAATAGCAGTTGTCCTAAAAGATCTTTCCCGCTTGAGAATTGAGAGAAGTTGATTAGCACAAAGGGACTAGAAAAATATCATTGGTTTTTAGTTGCTTATTACACTCAAGTAGGATGAGTGCAGAAAGATTTGGTGTTGGAATTTCTATCTAAAAAAAACCCAACCCAAACCATTTCTAAAGGATCTATGTGTTAAACGGGCAAATCTTCATTTTAGGAGAGAGCCAATTAGATTCAGATACTGACTTTATTCATCTCGTGGAATGTAGAGGATTTGTTTGCTACATCAATAGATTTTTACAGCAAACAAGCACTTCTAAGCTCGCAGGATTTCAAAAATGTCTCTGTTGAGGTTGCAGAGCCTGTAATTTCTTTGATCTTGTATTGGTCTGGAGTCCTTGAAAGCGGCAAGAGCAAGGAGCAAAGATGTAACTGTCTGTGAGGTTTATAAGCGCTTTTGCCAATATTTGCAGACATTGTAAGCTTCATTGGCAGGGCTTAGGGACTTTGTAAACGTGTTAAGCCTGGCTTTCACAAAGAACACAGGATGTCAAATAGTCGTTATGATACCCTTGTACTCAGAAGCTGGAGAGACTCTGGCAAGTTTAAAATAGGTGCCTGTTTGAAATTACATTATAGAGTAATCTGTAAAATCAGTTTGACATACTGAATCAAAGCTCTTAGTTACTGGTGAACAGAAAATTGATGTATTTTAAGTCCCATAACTGATAAATGACTTGATGGATTAACTACCAATTTTCTTTTTAAACTTTCCATCTACTTAATAGTTACATGTGAAATTTCAGGTTGAGAATAACCTTTTCCTTGTCCAAAAATATTAGACAGTCCACAAGAGAGAAAAATTGCATTTAAAATAGAATTGCAATCATAATACTTTGCCATGGATACTTCAGGAAGAGAGATCAGGAATGTATGTTAGCTAGGCCATAACTTAAGCGAATAAAGTTATCTTATGAATGATAATTTCTGGCCAGAATTCATACAAACTGGTCCCGTCCTTTGTAATCTGTACCATTTTATGGAGGACTGCACTTAATCCTCTCTCTCTCCACGCCTTTTGCCTGGTCCCAATACCCATTTATGATTCTCTACTTACCTGGGAATTGAAAAGCTAAGGAAAATGAATGGGAGATGTACTATATCACACATGAAGAATTCCAGAGCTTTCTCCCACCCATTTCCTGAAAAAAATCCAGATAAAACTGACCAGAATACAACTTATGTTAAGTTCACCCTGGACACTTGCTATTGCAGTTTGTTCTTAAAGAGTGATTTCTAGACTTGCTGCTCTCATTTTCACATGTCAAAAATGTGTTCATTTGGAAAACGAACACTTTCTTTAAGAAATGCTTTTCTCTAACCTTGTGTCTAAATCCTGTTTATGAAGGAATCTGTCCTCTGTTGAAGACCTTTACCAGGCATCTGCCAAATTGCTTCAATATTAATTTGCAACCTAACCTCCAAATAGGTCCCTGGGCTGTTGAATGGAAGGTCTCAATGTTCCAGACAATCTGCTACTGAGAAAAAATAATCCTTTCTGGCTATCAAAGGGTGGTGACCATGGCCAAGGCCCTGGCTCCCAAGTGTTGTTTTTATTCTGCTCTCAGCATACATCATGGAAGCTGTTGTACAGAACAAAACAAATGGGAACTGACGTGGAGAACATAATGAATAGGAGCTGGACACAGAATGAGATCCTCACAAAATATACCCTTCCTGCTAGCCAGTTAGACGTTTCACTTTCTAGTTCCTGTCAAAATAGAGACATTTCTTTCTCAAGAAATGTTTATGCAGTAGATTATTATCACAACTGGTACTAAAGTATTGCAGATTATTGAAGGAAACGAGTACTTTTTAAAGGAATTTAGAGACAGCTCTTACCAGTTTTTCTATGAGCTAAACCAGAAACTCTTCAGCCATTTTTTATAAAAGTTTAAATAATTTTATGGGCTAAACCTAATTTTATATAGATGTGTGTACAGTTATCAAATTATATAATACTTACGTATGTATACTAGAATTTCTAGCTACTCATTACATTTTTAGTATGCAGAGTTCTCTTCAAAGGGAAACTGTTACTATATTTCATTCTCAAGCATAATTCAGGCATTACCATCATTTAAGAAATACTGTTCACATACCCACCACCAACCAAAGGCAGAGATAGAGAGGAGGAGCGACTGAGTGAGATGGTTTTTATTGCTGTGAGTCAAAGACTGAGACTATTGGGGAAGTCAGAACTCTGTAATAGCTGTTACTACTGGTTTACAAAGAGGATTTTATATTCTAAGCTGAATCAGCATGGAAGTGATGAATAGTTGTGAAAAAGCCACCTCACACTGTTCAGATATATATTGGCACAGCATGTTGAGTATGTGTAGTTCGGATTTTTGGATCTTTCATGCACAACAGTCCCTTAAACATTTTGCAGGTACCTCTGTGGTTCAAGTGACGGCCACTGATGCAGATGATCCTACTTACGGCAATAGTGCTCGAGTGGTTTACAGCATATTGCAAGGACAACCTTACTTTTCTGTGGAGCCCAAAACAGGTAACTTTCCATAAACTCTCTGCAGTAATGCTGAGAAAAAAGAAAATGTGCATTAAAACTTGCTAGGAACTTATTCATGTGGTCTCTTGGTTAATGGGATACATTTGGATTTTCTTCATCTTTTGATCTCTTATTCTTCAGAATTGATTATGAAAACAACACATTTGAGCTATGTGATAAGCAGACATTGATGGAATGGGAATTTTTATCTTCTTGTCAATCTACCAGTTCCCTGGTCTGCTGCCTGTTGCCATCTTTCTTATCAATGAAAATTTCAAGATTCTGTGAACAAGTTTTTATGCAGATGTTTGTTTTAAAAATATCTAAATGTCACATAGCCAGATTTTTGAAGTATAGGTTTACGGCATGATCATGTCACCATTCTGCTTTATAAACTCAAGTTTTGTTGTGGCAAATGTATCTTTTGTTATCAGTTTGAAAAGGAGAGCACTGTGCTTCCTATCCTTATCTGATATAACATTTTGCTACTACTTTCAGAACAAATTACTGGTGGAACTTTTTTTTACTATTTTCATGAAATTTTGTGAATATTTTAAGCCACAAAAAATGCAACCTTTAATCATCTGTCAGTCTAATAAACATTACCCATTCTACTGTATCATTTCACAGAGTGGGTTCTCGCTCTGCTCAGTTCAGTTTGGTGCTTGAGCCTTCACTTACACCAGCATGGAGAAGAGTGATAATCTTCATTTCAGAGATGGACAAGTTGAGACAAAAGAGAAACAAACTGTTTAGCCTATTTATTATAAACTATCTGTGGTGTGAATCAGACCTGAATCCCAATGCTATGACCAAAAGGTCACACTCTATTTAACAAATTCTAAATTTGCAGAAATAAGTACCGTAATTATCTTCATATTGCAACAGATCCATCCTCAGCAGGGATATATAGCACTTTCTTCCCCTCCCCCCCAAAAAAATGAGTATGATTTATAATAGATTTCACTCTCTCTCTCTCTCCATGTATATGTATGTACAATGTATATTGTCGTAATGACTTCAGACAGCTCTTGAACAATAATATGGTAGTTTCTGCTAAATCAAAATATTTAAGGTTTCAGACTGAAATGTTTGCATACATTCTCACTTTGATGTGATACTCATGTTTCCTGTGTGCATGATAATTAACTTCCAAATGATTGGTTAACATTGCCTGGCAATTTAACTATGATAGAAAAACAAGCAGGCCAGAAAAAGCAATGTAGAAACAATAACGTTATGAAATTGTATATTAATTGTATTTTAACATGTCTTGTTAAACGGGTGAAATAGTGCCAGACAGTCTGTTTGTGAAATAAAGGTTTCAACCAAGAGATGATTAATGGCAAGTTCTGCATTCATAAGGGAAGAAAGAAATAAAACTCTAACTAAACATTCAACAAATATCAGATGAAGGATACATGTCCCAGTGTGCCTCTCCTTTATTTAGTTTGTTTATGTTTCCTTTGCTGCTGACACTAAGTGCTGGTGGAGTAAACGGCTGCCTCTCTGGAAATCAGAGTTAGCGGCTGTACTGAGCATGAAATATTCATAAAGTCATCACGTTTTGAGAAGGCATATTTATTTTCTGATCTATATCAACAAAACTGAAAGGATGAAACATGGAACTTTCTTTTTGTTTTCATTTCAAATCAATTAATTACAAATTCTATGCAGATCATCAAATGGACATAACAAAAACTACTTCAGATATTACAATATTTAATAAATCAAAAATCTCTTAATTATACTAATGCTTTAGAAGTAGCTATTGTTAAAGCAAATATATGGTAAAATAAGATGATTTCATATATATGCAGAGTGTGGCATGATATCATTATTAGTAAGAATTAATTTGGTGAGTGACTATTCAAGACATTGTGAAATGAATCTTGACCTTGAAATTTTGAAAATGGATACAGGATGTTCTGTTCTTCCTGGCTCTAAAAGAGTGGGAAATCAAACACAGAAGACAACCTCTTCCAGGGAAGGGAATGTTACCCAAGACATTGTGAAGTCTGTAGTTTAGGGAGAAGATATTCAGAAAATACAGCCATGCATGGCATTACCCAAAGAATCTAGTACTAAATAAAAATTGGTGTGCTTTGGTGACTACTTAAAATAAGCTTGTAGCATGTCAGTTCAGCTCCTAGTCAAAAATTGTGATATTAGTGTTGAAATTAATCCATTCCTTTCTTGTTGCAGTCATTGATCTGCTGCTATCTTTTAAAGGCAAACTCAGCTTTCATGGTAATGTATTTGCTTGTGGAACCATTGACATGTCTTGTCTTGCTGCAGGTGTTATCAAGACTGCCCTTCCAAATATGGATAGAGAAGCCAAGGACCAATACCTACTGGTTATTCAAGCAAAGGACATGGTTGGGCAGAATGGTGGATTATCAGGGACTACATCTGTAACTGTCACCCTGACTGATGTTAATGACAACCCACCCCGCTTTCCACGACGTAAGTTGCATTGGAAAAACTATGATTTGTAATATCATTTCTAAACGTTATTTTCTTTACATGTCATGTTATTTCTAAAAAAAAAGTACTCAACTTCCATATTAAGTACTTTGAGAGTCACTGACAGCAAGGTTGTATTGTTGTTGTTGTTGTTGTTGTTGTTATTATTATTACTACTACTACTACTACTACTACTACTACTACTACTACTTCTACTACATTGGAAGAATCTTTTTACTTTACCTAATATGTTTCAGATCAGTTGAAATGATGTACAGCAGGTGCATTTATTAATGTATTTTACTTCTTCTCTATCAATAAAAAGACAAACAAAAGATACACCTTAATAAATATTTAGCTCTGCCAGTTGGACTTCAGGATGCATAGTTGCTTAACTTGACTCTTAATGCTTCATATTCCTTTGGCATTTTAGCAGGATTTCTCTTGTGCATACAGGAGTTAATCACAGAAGAGCCAGAAAATCATCTTAGAATCATAGAATCATCTCGGTTGGAAAAGACCTTTAAGATCATCAAGTCCAACCACTAACCTAACCTTGCCATCCCATAACCACTAAACCATGTCCTCAAGTACCATATCTATCCTTCTTTTAAATACGTCCAGGGACGGGGACTCAACCACCTCCCTGGGCAGCCCATTCCAGTGCCTGACAACCCTTTCTGTGAAGAAATTTTTCCTAATGTCTAACCTAAACCTGCCCTGGCGCAACTTTAGACCATTCCCCCTGGTCCTATCGCTTGTTACCAGGGAGAAGAGGCCAACCCCCACCTCACTACAACCTCCTTTCAGGTAGTTGTAGAGGGCGATAAGGTCTCCCCTCAGCGTCCTCTTCTCCAGGCTAAACAACCCCAGTTCCCTCAGACGCTCCTCGTAAGACTTGTGCTCCAGACCCCTCACCAGCTTTGTTGCTCTCCTCTGGACATGTTCCAGCAGCGCAACATCCTTCCTGTAGTGAGGGGCCCAAAACTGAACACAGTATTCGAGGTGCGGCCTCACCAGCGCCGAGTACAGGGGCACAATCACTTCCCTACTCCTGCTGGCCACACTATTCCTGATACAAGCCAGGATGCCATTGGCCTTCTTGGCCACCTGGGCACACTGCTGGCTCATATTCAGCCGGCTGTCAACCAGTACCCCCAGGTCTTTCTCTGCCATGGAGCTTTCCAGCCACTCTTCCCCAAGCCTGTACCGTTGCATGGGGTTGTTGTGACCAAAGTGCAGGACCCGGCACTTGGCCTTGTTGAACCTCATACAGTTGGCCTCGGCCCATCGATCCAGCCTGTCTAGGTCCCTCTGCAGAGCCCTCCTCCCCTCGAGCAGATCAACACTCCCACCTAGTTTGGTGTCGTCTGCAAATTTACTGAGGGCATCTTCCCTCCATTTACTTTCTTTGACCAAGATGGCTCTCATCCTAACCAAAGAAAAGAGTACATAGTTGTATGCTCAAACCTGAAAAACTCAGTTTATTAACAGCATTCTGTCTGTTGTTTGTCAAACAACAAAACAAAGCAAAACAAAATCCTTGCTAAGTAGAATTAAAATAATGTGAAGAATATATTCATGTCCACTCCAGCTTCACCTCCAATTATAGAAAAAATAGATCTGTACATAATAATTTTTCCTGTTATTTCAAGCCACACGCTGCTTGAAATAATAGAATAACTGAAGTTATTTTTGAAGGTGAGGGTGTTATTTGCTACAGACTGCACTCAGATATCCTTTTGACAGCATATATATCATTTTCCACTTGAATGAAAAAGCTGGAATTTTCAAAAACGTAGATGGTGCACATACTGTTAAAGAAATGAATATATATCAGTTTGTAATCATATTCAGATTGCAAACTACCTTGTCAAGATACACAGCTATAAAATAATAAGTGTTAATATTGATTATTATTTAACTTGCTTTTTTTTCCTCTTTTATGGAAAACAAAGTTTTACTTTTTCTATTTTCTGCATTGTAACGCTGTAGCAGGCATTCACCTCATGATTTGCACTTAAGTTTTGAATTATGGTTTTTCATCTTTGCCCTGTTCTTGTCTCATCATAGAAAAAAAATATGCCAATATTACTTAAAGCAGAGTCCATCACAAGGAAAACCTACCAAAAAAAGGGCAATTCTGTTTTCAACTGAAGAATACATTCTGGTAGCCTCAATAAATATTCAAGTGCATGATTTAAAGCCAGTTAGATTTTAAGAAGGATGGGTTTGGGGTTTTGTAATCCTACAGTCCCAGAAAACTTTGAATTCATTAAATTTTTAAATTTCGCAGGGTCATATCAGTATAATGTCCCAGAATCTTTGCCAGTGGCTTCTGTGGTGGCCAGAATAAAAGCTGCAGATGCAGATGTTGGACCTAATGCTGAAATGGAGTATAAGATTGTGGATGGTGATGGTTTGGGAGTATTCAAAATTTCAGTCGACAAAGACACCCAGGAGGGAATCATAACAATTCAGAAAGTAAGTCTGATTTTCCTCACTGATTCTGTTTGGATCTGTGCAGATGATGAGATTATGAGCATTTGTTTCTAAGAGCCTTATCTACTGTGAAAGTTTCCACTGGCATTTCCATTTCATCTTGACTTCAGTGTGCGTGTGTGTGTGTGTGTGTGATTTTGAGATTTTTAATGGCTTACACTGAAAATTATTGTGGGTTGGGGTATTTTTTTGGCAATAGCGGTATTGTTTTGATGAGTTGATTTTTAAATTTCCTGCACATACAAGTTTGGATGGGAATCTAAGCTTTAGTCTCATTTGTCCTCGTATTAAAGAGAAAATGTGAACATACATCTTACAGTAAAAATGCAAGCTCCAAATACAAAATGGATCGCAAACACAATTTTAAATAAAATATCTAATTGTCTTTGGCTGATGTTGTTCTATTCAGAAGGCATATATTACTAACGTTAAAATTATGTATCAGTAAGAGTAGTTGTTTTACAAGATAATATATTATAAAAATATTATTTTATAAATGGAAATATTTTTTCTTATTAGCTTTCTATATGTGTAGTTAGAAAACAAACATTTTAAAACTGGAAAATCATGTTCATGTCAAAATATTAAACCTCAGCATTCTTACTTTTCTGCAACACATTTTAGAGTATCCTTTTACAAAATAAAACTGTGTGAAATATTTTGCAAGAAAATGTAAATTTTGAGGAGAACAGGAAAAACAATCCTAGAATCTCTTCTCATATAATTGCATACTCTTAATGTGTGAATGCATGAGAATGACACAACTGAATGTATGGCCCTAACTCTGCTAAGCAATTTAATACCCCCTAAAACGTGGGACTGACTTGGCATTTTAGATTATGTGTTAGTATGTTCCTGAACAAGGACCTATGTTTGTAGTTAATATGATTCCATAGCAGATTTTTCTTCCCTATATACTCTTTAATCCCTATAAACTTCACCTACCAGTTGTGGGGGTTTTTTGTTGTTTTGTTTGTTGGCTGTTTTGAGGGTTTTTTCCCTCCTCTGATGCATCAATTCCTTTCTTAAAACGATATGAAACTTCAGGAACATTTCCCCTTTGAAAGAAGTTAATACTGCATGATATTGCAAAGCAATGTGCTAATTCTCTGATGCCCTGAACACCTGCTCAGAGCTGGGAAGCATCTATAGATGTCACAGCAAATGGAGGATGTTCAGCACCCTTGAAAGATCAGGCTCTAATGTGTGCAAGGTGAATCATCTTTTTTCAAGGCTATACCAGCCATCTTAGGTTTCTTACAAACTATGGTAATTTCTGCTTAGCACATTTGAAATACAAATGATGAAAAGTTAGTTGTCTCTGTTCAACAGCCAAATTCAATGATGTGGCTCCTTCAGTTTGCTTGTTTAAGGTTTTTGAGCAAAGGTCTGTAAGAAATTTGCCTATCCTAGAGGGAGAGCATTTATCAGTGCCACAGTGAGCAACACGGAATCAGTCTGGGGCTTCAGCGATCTAATTTGAGAACTGATTAGTTAATTTTAATTTTTAGTAATCTCTTGTAGTCAGGGTAGTTCCTGGAATATCCTGATTCCAGTGTTGCACAGTGGACCAAACAATTGTAATATATTCTTTCTATAACCACTTTAGCTAGGGAGCTGAACTGGACTTTTCAGTACTGAACATTTGTCCTGAGAAATGCCCTATGAAATAGCTTTTGTACTACATTTTAAAAGTTACAAAACTTTGACTTGATGAAATGCTCCAATTTGCTAATCATTTTTAAACCTAGATGCTGCTATATTTTGACACAGGAATTCAGTGTTTTTTTCCCTGCAGCGTTAGAACTTTTCTCTCATTTTCCTACTGTTATCCTACTTTTCTTCCTCTGCCACACCCAAAGGTGAGTCCCCACGCTGAGGGGCATCTCCCAAACCTCTGGATGCCCTTAGCTCTTCATTTGGACTCCAGGGAACTTGGTGCCTTGCCCAAGGCTGAAAGATCCTCCCTGCCAGCCCTGCAGAGAACATTAGCTAGGAGGGAAGAAAGTAAGTGAAGAGCTCAAGCACGGTGGCCAACAGACAACTGCACCTTGTTCTTCTCTGGAGAACATGTACGTAGAAGACCACTAATGGCAGTGTATGCAGGTTAAATGGGCTTTAACCACTGAGCCTTACCTGCCAGATCACTATGGAGCCAGGCAGAGGTTATCCCTGCATGATAATGTATGCTTGTTGGTAGGGAATCAGGGAAGAAATTAAGCTGTAGCATGGAATCTGCCTAAAAATTTTACTATCCAGCTCGTGACGTTTTCTACACCTCTGAGTGCAATTAGCTCTCTCCTTATCATGCCCCTGAAATCAGCTGAGGCACTGAGAAACAGCTCAGCCTCCAACGCATGCCCATCATTTTAAACTCGTGTGTATTTATATGCTCAGATGACACCTCTGTGTACACATCAAGCAGTAAAATGCCAAGGCAAAGACTTCTGAAAAGACACACTTTGGTTCTAAATGCAAATGCATGATTTAGCACACTCCTGCTGCAATCGTACATACAAATCAGCAAGCCAGGCATGAAAATCACCGCCAGTATCTCTGAGCAGCTGAAGGCACTGCTCCATTCATTTTTGTGCAGGGTGTTGTGGAGAAAGTTTGGCACCTGCTTTTTGGAGTTTCACACACAAAATGAGGATTTTACATTGTGTTTTTAGAAGGATAACCATTTGGAGACAATTTGAAAAGTTGACTTCCTCACTAAAGACTAAAATTTTTTTTTAACACATAAGGAACATCAAGCGAAAAAAAAAATCATAAAAAAATAAAATTGAGAGAAGTGAGATTTAGAATTCAGTGAGAAAAGCAAGATTTTTGGATGTTCCAAGTGGATGAAATATGAAAGAAAATGCCCAAGGATCAGCAAAAATTGCAAATAAATTATTTACATTTATAAATTCAGGAAAATAAACTTTTTTGAAAAAGAGACATGCCAGCAATCATGATATTAGAAAGAGAAAAATGTTACATGACTAGGTATTTTCCAAGATTACTCATGTATATTGGACTTGACTAATACATATATTGACTCGAAAGGTGGAAAAAGTGGTGAATGAGATTTGGGTATGTTTATTTTTTTGGTTTCGTTTCTTTTTTTTCCATGCACATTTGAACACATTTCTTCTCTGCGCCCTATGACACAGACTTCAAAACAAAAGTCAGCAGAAAAAAATAATCATGGTTTTACTCTAACAGTGATATTCATTGAAAAATGGAGTGTATTCTTCCCTCATATCTCATTTTATATATTGCTAAATCCAGATATCACTTTGGCTTGCATGGTTTATTCAGGATGGATTTTTCTGTAAACAGTGTGAGAACAGTGTTATTTTTCAAATAGTAGTAGTAGTTCTGCTCATAGTTTTTATAGGCAGGGCAGGACTGGGGATTACCTGTTCCTGTTGCTGCCTTGTGCCTGATGTCCGTATATACTGGCTGCCAGACTAAACCTCAGTTCAAGGATACTCATAAAAACTCCCTTGACCATACAGAACCAGACAAGGGAAGAATATTTTCTCTGTGTTTTCATCCACTTGGTCTTTATCCTTCCAAAGAGTAAAGAGTAGGACTGTACTACCTTACATAGCACAACTAAGGGGCATGCATGCTGTACCACTGTAGAATTTTTGCTGCTAGATGGTTTTTCACATACTTGTGACACCTTATTTTCTTTTATCCTAGTTAGGATATTTGAATAGGGATTAAATGAATGAGATGTGAAGTTCATGTATCCCAGCAAGTTGCTTAAGTTCATTCTAGAAAAAAACAAAACAAAACAAATCAAACTTTTTCAAAATATTCTTTGGGACAAAGGCTAACTTCTATTCATAAATTTATGGCTTAAATAATAACAACAGGTTGAGTATGGGTAGAATTGATTTTTTTGGGACATCAGTGAAGCTAAAATTTCATCTTATGACAGGAGCTAGTAAAAACAGTATTGAACCATTTATTTGGTTATTGGCACTAAAAAAAAATAAAGTATACCTTCTTCTGCAATATATTAGCTGAATTCATATGCAAAAATTTTATCCAGCACATATCTAGGATGGTATATAAAAGTGTGTAAGTTGTTTTTAGGATGCCATGCTCTAACATAAAATAAGTTACGAAAAATGCTAGAACGCAAGCTTTATCTTCCTGAAGCTGGTATAAACGACAAGTGAATGGGACCCATAAGCACATTTCAGAGTAGTATTCTCAACTTACAGGAAGGGTGGGAAAATGGTGGGAAAACTAGTGGGTGTCTTTTCCTGTAGCCTTCTATGTTCATACAATTTGCTGCCTAGTAGTTTCAAGTCACTGTGGAAACCTTCCCATTTTTTTCTTTTCCCACTTTCTCTTTTATTAAATGATAATAATAAAAAATACATAAAAAGTTCCCACTTGTCAAATGAGCAGAAGAAAGCTCTTCCTTTATTTATATCCTGTACAATGCAGTCTAAAGATACCACCTACTCAAACTTCGTGCTAGAGTTCTGATGTTGCAAACAATGGGAGAATTTGACTATTCTCCACTCCGTAGGTACACTCTCTGTAGTGAACTCCTAAGTAAGGCTAAGTTAGATGTGTAAGTTACTTTTAAGCAGGATTCAGGAAACCATCCACCTTAGGTGACCTTTTCAGGGGGGAAAAAAAAAAAAAAAAAAGTGTTGCACAGTTTTTGAAAAGGAATTGGGCATTTATATTTCTTAGAAATATTTGAAAATTTTATCCTGGTTCACACTGACTCAGTTCTCCATCTGTGGAGTAGGATCAATTCCTTCCTGTGGTTTCATTTGTAATTTACATTCTGCTATCAGTGCTCTGTTAGTAAGGACTTGGATCATTTGCATAGCTACATTTCACAGTGGTGAGGGTGTTTGGAAGAAAATTTTTCTGAATATATTGGAGGTTTAAAAATGTGTTGGATTTGTCTCTGCAGTAGCAACCTTAGTATCGAAGAAGTGTTTATGGAAGTGAATGATGATAAAAACCTGATAAATGATCTGTATCCACCTACACCTTTATCAAATACTTGGTGCTTAAAGTAATAAAGGTAATTTAATAATAAAAAAGGCTGCAAGGTATATTTTTATTATATGAATAATATGTGACTTTTTGGAAGGTTATGAGATCTGATTGAATCCATTTTTAAGTCTATGGAGAGATTTTAGTGGACTTAAGTGCAACAACAACAACAACAAAAAGCCTAAAAACTCTCTGTAAAGAGGGTTGTCATGTCTTACCATAGCAAGTGACAAGCATTAAGACTTCCTGTGGTACCGTTCTTGCTCAGTTTGCCTTCATTTCTCTCCCCAATACACAAATATCACCAACCAGTTCGAATGTTAGAGGGAAGAAACGTGAAAAGAGTGTTGCAAAGGACTTTCTCATAGAAATTGACTGCTAAGAGATTATTCTAAAACTTGACTTTGTTCTAAAAGTAATACTGGCAATTATAAAATTGAGGGATTTATGTGTAAGCTTTTCACTGAGAAGCTATCTTTCTATTACTGTTAACATGTCACTATTTTTTCTTTTTTCTTTTTTTTTTCAGCTAGAAAATTTTCTTTCAATTCTATATCAGAGTTTACAATATAAGAACTTGAGGCTTCCATGGTTCCTTTGAGAGATAATGTGCATTTGTTTGATGTACTGCAGTTTTCAATATAAAACCTCAACTGGGCTTAAAAATGGGATTTTCATCTCTGAAAAGCACCTTATTACAAAGTTACCATACAATAAAAAATTAACATTACAAAAATGGGCTTCCTGTGAATAACTTCATATCCGGCCTCCACAATATAGGTGATTTGTTTTGTAATTTCCTTCAGACAGGATAAAATTCTTACCTCGTAAAAGAACGAAAAAAAAAAAGAAAGAAAAGAAAAAGAAAAAGAAAAAGAAAAAGAAAAAGAAAAAGAAAAAGAAAAAGAAAAAGAAAAAGAAAAAGAAAAAGAAAAAGAAAAAGAGAAAAAGAAAGAAGAAAGAAATAAAGACCCCACAAACCCCCAAATGAGAGAAAGATGAATGGATCCTGCACAGGATCTAATCAGATAACACTAATGCACAGATATTAATGAAGCTGTCAAGCTCTATTCACTGTACTGAAGAACTGAAGTATACATTGTCCATTTAACCTTCAACACTGATGTAGTGATTCATAGTCTGTTGACTTGGTATTCCATTATTGGAAACTTGTGCTTTTGTTACAGCAGGAAATAATGAAGGCATGATCCGAAGGCGAGTTAAATTATGCTCTCTGTATAACAGACATCAGTGATAATTAGATAATGAGAAAGAAAAAAAAAAAGAAATCTTTTCAGTTCACTTTTTCAGTCTTTCATTAGTGTCTGTAGTATGTAATGTCTTCATCTTATTATCTACGAATTGTTGAAACATTTCCACCAGGTCAAGAACTCTTGCATATTAATCATGTCTTAGAGGTTTTGTTTATTTTCCCAGTTTATATTCTGCCTCAAAACTTGGTACCTGTATATTCACCATAGGATCTGAGGTTGTGTATCTTATAGGAACAGACGGGGGATGACTGTAGCTTTTGTAGACATTGTCACACCCCACAGGAGACAGATTCTTCTACAAAGAACTAAAATAAAACAACATGACTGCTCCTGTATAACCCAATGCCATTTGATATTGCAAAATCCCTGTGCCAATCCATACTTCCCCTCTTCTAAACACCAGCTGTTCCCCACTGTATATGTGCATACGTTAGATTTTTTATTTCATTTTTCATTAACAAAGACCTTTATAGCTTTTGAAAACTGTCAGCAGCACTGGGTACCAGAAGATATCTGAGGGAATCCTAGGGCAGGAATCACGTTACTGAAAGCAGATGTTTACTTCTTCTAGTTATTGAGACTGCCTTTCTAGTGACTGCTGAAAAACAGGCATTCATAAGTAGACCAGCTGATTTCTTCCCTAGAATCATTTTGCTACTCTCACAGTAAGCACCATATGGTGAGTTTCTCAGATGTACATGGCTAAGTTAGAGACAGCAAAACCTGCTGTTAGTAAGCAAGCCTATTTAGGCTGTGCGTCTACACCATCATTAGTTTTGCATCCTTCTCTATGAGGAAATACCTTTCTAATGAAAGTGGGGTTTGTGTATTCCCTAGTAGACTAACACTCCTGTAACAAAGTCAAATAAAGAATTATCTCTTTCTACATTACAAGAATGCAATATGATGATTTAGAAGTGTGTGTCAGCCCTGATGATAAACATTCACATGGAAAACACATGTTTTTATGATTTCAATTATTAAAGTTCTAATTTATTCTTCTTTATTCAATATAGAAACATGGGAATGCCTTAAAAATTAATTTAAATACCATTCTTCATTATTGTGCTTAGTCTATTGAAATTAAATTTTATGTAATTTGTACAATTACATATATTGTGCTCTCTACACTTTCTGTATTGAATCAGAATTTTCATAATCATTTTTTCCTAGGATGACTGTGGTGTTGACGTTAGTATGACATAAGAAGCTATCTTGTCTGTAGTCTCATGATATATTTCCATGTGTTTGATTAAGTATCACTGTAATCTCAGTCATCCAATTTCAACAGATATTATTGATTAATGAGAATGAATTAGCCTTCCCTTCTCCACTACATACTTTTGTACATTGTGTTTGAAAATATGCTGTTTGCTAAAGGCTTGCTTTTTTTTTTGTTTTTGTTTTTTAGTTCAGCAAATCTCAGCCTTTTGTCTTTGACATTCTTGAGGTTATAATTTCTTTAGTTAATACAATACTTTTACTGGAAAATGACACCCATATCCATGTGCTTGATTGTCTTCTTAACCTTGTTATTCATCCACACAACATAGTTTCTGAGACATTTTTTATCATCCTAACGCCACATTACATTTACATTATGGCTGTGAGGTTTGTTTCATAGCACACACATTGTACTTTAAATATAAAACTACAATTAAGATTAAAAACAATTCAGCATGTTTTAATAATGAATATTGACCAGTTGTATCCAGTATAGTGACCAGTATCCAGACAACCTTTCTTTTATGGCAAATCTGTGTTTGGAGAGCTCTGGACACTACAGCTCTGATTCAGTGCAAGAAGTAAGCACTTGCATAACATGAGGATCGCATATATTCCCGTTCGGCAAAGCCTTTTGCTGCCACATAGAGTTTATAAAAGTTCAGTGCCTTTCTGAGTATGATGTGTTGCAATTCATTTTTCATTTTTAAATCTAGACTGTTTACAGATGTATTGTAACATCAGTGTAATCACTGACTTTAAGATGCTCATTTGGGTTTTATCCTACTGTAACTCATTGGAGAACTTAGATCCTTGCATTTGTAGGTCAACAGATGTATGTTTCACCTCTGCTGCTCCTCTGAGTGACTACGGGAATGTTTTGCAGATGCTGTCAGATTCTTTTGCAAGCACATTTCAGATCCTTATGATGTGTTCAGAGTTGCAGAAAAACTTTTTTAATCTGCTTTATACACTTGGAATTATAGTTTGAAAAGACAGCTGAGTAACCAGACTGCAGTTTTAGAAATGCTTGGATGTTTTGTTGATGTTCTTAATGATTAAACTTGGAATTGCAAAGAAATAGTTAGCAGGACATTTGGTGCAAGCTGACAAACTAAGGCTATAGATACAGGGTAAATGATATTATTATTAACATGATGCTTTCTTTCAATAATTGTCTGTGAGGTATGATGCTTTTTTGACTCCAAAATAATTTTCTTTATGGGAGTGTCCTCCAGATCACAGGTATCCCATTATTTGGGGGTGTGTGTGTGTTATTTTTTAATTCTAATGCAGTATTTATTCCAAAAGAAACTATACTCTCATCAAAGCAAATTAAAGTGGAATAAAGGTGGAAAAAAATGAATGTGCATTTGGTTTAATAAGCAAAACAAAACAATCTCCAGGCTGTATCTCAGTACAAATATTGTCATATAAACAATGTAGTTTAACTGATTGCCACAGTTTCTACATGAATTTTCTACACAAACTAGAGTAATAATTGATTAGTGAATCCCAATTCTATGCAAAGAAAAGCACCACAATTTTCTGAATGAGGCATTTTCATCAGTGAATATTACATTGATTTCTTATGTCTGGGTAGTATGGCACATTGTAATTGATATTACCTTAATTAAAATATGAATATGACAAAAAGAAGTATTCATTCACAATGAGGAAATAATGGGGGAGAATTCCGTCCTCATAGAAGTCACAGGAAGCTTTGCCATTAACTCAGAGAATTCTTGTTTCATTCACAGGGTAGAACTATTTTACCATTAAAGTCATTGGGGAATATTCACTAGTGAGACACTGCAAGTCATGTTTTGAGAAAACTAAAAAAGGAGGCATCAATCATGTTTTGCCAATCAAAAGTGCTCGTTGGATACCAACAGCAAAGTTCATTTTGTATTTACTGACAGTTGTAAGCGAAACAGTTTTGAGGCAACATCACTGGATAATAAAATTTCCAAATAACTTTACCTGTATAGGAGCTGGATTTTGAAGCTAAGACGAGCTATACCCTGAGGATAGAAGCAGCCAATATGAACGTTGACCCTCGCTTCCTGAGCCTGGGACCCTTCAGCGACATGACAACAGTGAAGATAATTGTAGAAGATGTTGATGAGCCACCTGTGTTTACTTCACGTTTGTACTCCATGGTGGTGTCTGAAGCAGCAAAGGTCGGCACTATCATTGGAACTGTGGCAGCCCATGACCCGGATGCCTCAAATAGTCCTGTCAGGTAATTATAAGATGTCTTATTTTTTTAGTTATTTAGCCTTTGTATTGAAGTTGTTAATTTTGTTGTGGGAGGGTATTTGGTTACATGGAAAGCGAATAGTTGGCTTTTTTTCCTTGCAAAGGGAGATGGAGGTGTTCTAAGAGTTTGCATATTTTGACTTCTATATGCCTGAATTAAAGAACCTTTGAAAAAATAGTATATTTAAATCTCTGTAAAACAGAAGAAGAAATTTCAGGATTCCAAAGAAAAAACTTCAACATATTACTCATATTTGTTTATCTCTAAGTTTAGGAAGACTCCATTACTATCTATAACAAGTTCTATCCTCTTAAATCAACCAGGACCAAAAAAATATAAAATATATATGCGATATACATATATGTGTGTGTCTGTGCATGTGTGCATAATGATTCACAAACTGCATGCCCTGTGCACAACAATATAATAGCACAGAGACTCTTGCATGGTAAACCAGAGCTGAGGTCCCGCAGAAAAAAAGCATTTAAAAAACCTCTTTATGTGAGAGAAATGCATCAGACAAGACACATCCTGTCATAGTCAGGATGGCTAAAGCCAATAATCTTCTGGTTTTTGTAAATTCTGCTGCAGCCAAATATCTTCCATTGGCGTGGGAAGAGATATGAACACCAGAGACACATGAAAACTGTGGAGGGCCCCTTCCTTTGTCTTCACTCTGTGAAGAACCTGAAAGTTTTCCACAATCTCATCTTTATGATGGATCATAAAGAAACCATCAGAAAACACAAAGTATCAATCTAATGTTTGCCTGTATCTAAGGTCAAAACTCAAGGGCAAAGACTCACCACCTAAGTTAAACCAGTAATGAGTTACTTGTTACCTTTCTAATGCAGAGCAGTAATATTAATTGTCAAAGGATCTAGAGGGTAATACTTCTGACTGAGGAATTTTGTGAACTTAAACATCTGCAGGAGGAGGAACCTATACACAATTAACAGTTAGTACTAGTTTTCATTTATTATTGTTCATTTAGGGCAGACATAGAAAAGAAATTCACGGGTACAGAACTAATTTGTATGCCACATTTTCTGGTGATGTTAAATTTTTACTTTCATGCATTGAAGATGAACTTGTGACTCTAGCGTAGCTCTGTAATTTCTAAAGCAGCAATCTAAAGTTGTAAAAATAAAGCATATGTTTCGCTCCTAGAGGTGACATAAGTGTTTTCTCTTTCTCTCTTTGGTTATATATTTGCAACATATTCAAAATAGCTGATTCCTATCATGTATAAACAAGTCCTAGATGGATGGTTGGCAGGGATTCACTTGTGAAATTTATCTTTGCTGAGATCTTTCTTTGCTGTGGCAGTGTTTTCTGGCACTGATGTTAGCATCTGGTGTATAATATCTGGTTTAGCAGAATCATGCAGAGTAGGATTAAATCCAGTTCCATAAATGCAGTCCATGCTCAGAATCATTTTGACTCCTGTATAAACATAAGGATGAGTTTATTGGCCTTGATCTGGTTAATTTTTACAATTCCAGCATTAAAAAAAAAAAAAAAAAAAAGTTATATCACCATCTTAACTAATATCTTGAAGATTCCTTCTGCTTCAGAGCTGTTTGAAATTTGAGAAGGAGGAAAAAGAGAAATAGTGAGTAAATAGGGTTTATCTATATGCTTGCGAACCTGCTATACATTGTCCGGGGTGCTGACATCATATTATTAAAAGCTGTCCTGCATCTGCTATGATGTACAGCAGAGCCAGATTCACCTAAAACTGGAATGTGTTAAGGAAGATTAATGCATAATACTTTTCATGATCTATTTGAGAAGTTTAAATTATTAATCTATAAATAAGTATTCCAAATTCCAAGCATTAGATTATAGTGATATTGATTAAAAATTAGGTTTGTTACAATTCAGAAAATGCTGAAATTACAAGATCAGACACAGTTAAAACCTTGACAATACAGGGGAGCAGAAGTCATAAATAGTTTGAAAATAAGAGGTTGTCTTATGTGGACCTGAGAACTATTGATGTTTGAACTAGCTTAAATAAAGGATTTAAGACTCCTGCAGCTCAAAGATTTTCAAGTATTAATGGTTGCAAGGAATTAAAGGATTAAAAGTTTTTTTTTTTTTCTAGAATTTGAATATGGATACAAGATTTGTAAATAAGTTAAGGGAAATAAGTTGTTTCCTATACGTAAAAATTATTTTTGTTCTTGTTTCATAACAATCTGTTGTCCAATTTATATAACTTGTTTGCTTTCCCTCCCTTCCTCCTTCCCTCCCTCCTTTTTATTGCTTTCTTGCTTTCTTTTCCTTTTTCTGTCTTTCTCACTTTTCTCCTTCTCTCTCTCTCTCTTTCTTTCTTCCTATTTTTCTAAGAAAGGTCTTTGACTCTTCAAATTGCATAGTGATAGTGTTAATAATTGGGAAATCTAAGGGCTGGCAGGAGATTGAATCCCAGCTATGGGGCCTGCCAAGATTGACGACATAGCAGAGGTGACAGGCATAGTCTCATGGGGAAGCTTGCCAGCCACAAAACAGCTGAAGAGCACTGCTGACCAAAATAAACAACAGTGCTGGCATGAAATAAAGTAAGAAGTGAACTACTGTCAACATAAAATTAAAAAAAAAAAAAAAATTGAAAGAGGGAGAGCCTTAATCCATGAAAACTGCTGTTACTGTTGTTGTTACAACTCTTTACTTCATTCTCTCTCTCACTGTGACATAATAGGGTAAAACAATTCTAATTATGTAACAAGTCTTTGCAGCCAAGAGGGACAGATAAAAACATTGTGATACAGCAAAGTAGAAGCTGGTATATTACAACACAGAACAAACACATAGTGCCATAAGATCATTATATCTGGGAAGTTCCTTTTT
>VXBL01008300.1:216232-227634 GCA_013400195.1 Aramus guarauna | reverse complement strand
CTGCTTTCCTGGGGATGGCTGAACAGCTGCCTGCCCATGGGAAGTGGGGAATGAATTCCTTGGTTTGGTTTGCTTTGCTTGCTTGCACGGCTTTTGCTTTACCTATTAAATTGTCTTTATCTCAACCCACGAGTTTTCTCACTTTTACCCTTCTGATTCTCTCCCCCATCCCAGCATCGGGGGAGCGAGTGAGCAGCTGCAGGGTGCTTGGTTGTCAGCCAGGGTTAAACTATGACAGCCTGTCACAGAGAGACATCTGGTAAGAGTCCTAGGATGCTGAGCGGTCACTGGGTTGCCTCCATAAGGACTAACTTCCACAAGGCTCTGCACGGACAGAAATCAAACCTGTGGTGAAGAAAGAGGAGTTGGGGAGCAGTGAGGGCCAGCCTCCCTGCAAAGCGAGGTGAGCAGGGAGCAGGGTGCAAAAATCCCTGAAGGTCAAAGAGCAAAACACATGGTAGAGAAACTTCCCTCTCTGATCCTTCTCACACTCAGCTTCATTTTGTTGATAGCCTCTCTCGTTGCAGCCCTCCTGCCATGTGCTGCTGCCCCAGCAGCGCACACGTCCCACCAGGTGCAGCACGTTGTTTTTCAGCTTTCAAACTACAAAAAAACAGGCTGTGCCTTTCAACCCTGATGTTGAAAACTGCCTCGCTACCACAGCGGTTATGATGGGGCCAAGCTTTCCAAAGCTGGTGTCGTGGTTCAGCCCCAGCCGGCAGCTGAGCACCAGGCAGCCGCTCGCTCACCCCCCGCCACCCCCCCAGCAGGATGGGGAGGAGAATGGGAAGGAAAAGGCAAAACCGCGTGGGCTGGGATAAGGACAGTTTACTGGGACAGTAAGGGAGAGGGAAATTAAAAAAAAACAACAAAACAACAGTACTTAGAACAGAATACACAAAACTGGTGATACACAACACAGTTTCTCACCCAAGGACAATACAACTCAGATCACACGCTCAGACCCGTCCCGAAGCCGGACCATGCCCGAGCCATGTGCCCTGAGCCATGCACCCCTCCCTGACTAGCCCCCCTTTTATACTGAGCATGACGTCACATGCTATGGAATATCCCTTTGGCCAGTTTGGGTCACCTGTCCCGGCTGTGTCCCCTCCCAACTCCTTGTGCACCCCCAGCCATCCCGCTGGCAGGGCGGTGTGAGAAGCAGAAAAGGCCTTGGCTGTGTGTGAGCACTGCTCAGCAATAGGTCCATAGCACAAAAACATCTCTGTATTATCAATGATGTTTCCAGCACAAATCCAAAACATAGCCCCATACTAGCTACCATGAAGAAAATTAACCCTCTCAGCTGAACCTGGGAGAGCTGGAGAAGGCCTGGAAAGCCCTCCCGGATGGGACAGCTGGCTCCAGCCTGCCAGCAAGGGTCAGCCATGAGCACTGCGGCTGATCTCACCAGCCACGGGAGCTGCACCAGCGCGTTAGAGCTGGGAACCAGTGGGCAGCAAAGCAGCGTGCTCCTGCTGCAACAACCACACCGAGACCTGGCCAAAAAAGCAGACGTGAAAACACTTTCAAAAGAAAAAGCAGAGCACTACTGCAGCTGTACGCTCATCTGCACTGTCTCTCTGGGTTTTTAAGACCCTGTTTCACTACAGATGGACACCAGCTAACACGCTGGCGTCACAGGTCTGTTCAGCAACCCGGACATAACTAATTACTTCAGAGGCGGGTGCCCTCTCAGGTATCCAGCACAACATGTGCCGTGTGAGCAAAGCCTCCCGCATTTGGCAACGTGCCACCCTTTGCTCTGAGACCTTCCTCACCCATGGTGGCTCAAGATCCAGAAGCGAATTTAACCAGCAGGACTTTCTGCTTCTTCCTGTTTTCTCTTCCGAATGAAAAAGACAGTGAAGAAGGACGAGCAAGACTTGCCGGACTAGGAAGACCATGATAAAAGTATGTGTAACCAATGTGCTTTCTCCTGCAGGACTGTGAGCATTGAAATCATTCGGGCACACCACAGCAGAGTGATGTAAGGGAATCAGTTCACGCACCACGGAGAGGTATTCGTCATCGGGGGGGAAGCACAACAGCTGTTTAGCCATGTACAGTAGCAGCATGTAACAATTTTATGCTCAGAATGCTTGAATTAATTGGGCCTTTGGGAGAATTGAGGAAGGCAGAGTGTAATTACTTGAGCTGGAATTTATCCAGCCTGAAAAAAACCAGCTTATTGTTGGAAAAAATTATTATGGGAACTTCCATAACAAAACCCATTGTCCAAAAGCACCCAGAATGCTGGGTTGACATTTCCTATTAAAAGCTATCCAGCGCTGCAAAGAAATAGGCCAAATTCACTTTTCAAAGACAAGACAATTTCAAGAGGTTAATCTCATGCAGGCAGGTCTGATCAGTGGAAGCTGCAAATCAATATGACCACTGACTTTATCAGAGGAACAGAGCTGCTTGAACTGATTTATAAATGCTGCACGTCTGGCTAAGGTATGTTTATCAGTTTCTTTACAACATGAGATGGTTATTTAAAACAAAATAAATAAGCATTTTTTTTTTTTGCATTCCTTTGGCTGCCCTGAAGGCAGCTGTCATGTTGTGTATGCTCAGAAGCCTATTGAGAAGTGACCTAGAGCTAAGGTCAGACCATGAGCTACTGAGTAAGCCCACACCACGATCACTCAGCAAATTTTGCAGCAGATATGGTTGGTTTCTTATTTAAATTGAATCAGTTAAAGAAATGTTAAGATAATGAATGAAGTTAAGCCACTATTAGGCTGAAAGAAGAATATCATACAAAAATGTATCTTGTACAAACCAGGTTAAGTGAAGCAAGCTGAATTGATCATGTTTTTGTATTTAGGCAAAGAGGAATACACCCAAACTCAGTCTTGAGACTTTGCAGTCGCGGGGTCTCTGCAGACAACCCCTCTGAAGCACATGGTGTTTCGGTTATCTAGCTGTCTACGCAAACCAACGCAAGTCAAGAGCTGTCTGAGCTCCACAACTTGTTCTGCAGCCCATCAGCCGCCTGACACGTGCAGGCAAGACAGGCTGATGCCGATCCTCCTGGCAGAAGCTGTCCAGGATCTGATGCAGCTTGTGTGTTGCTGACCTACCAGCCCTGGGGTCTTGCCACCTTGTTCGCAAATGAATTCAAATGCAAAGAGCAATTTAGGGCATGCCCTCACTGGAGGAGGCTCTGCTGTTAGGTAACAACAGGCCGTCTTCCAGGACACAGCGTCCCACATCTGAGACATTTTTATTATTAGAAAGCTACTATATACCTTTGCAAGCTTCCATCAGGCCTTTTTACACTTGCTCTGTCCAAATGAAAGCCTGGTATTATTTATACTGGTCTTTTTGTGAAATGCTTTTCATAAGCACAAACCTGACAGCTACAAGCTGTATTAAAAAACAAAGCAAAATTTGCAGAGAATACTAAAAAGTATTTTGCTCATTCACACACGTTCATATACAGACGAAGGTTTGGTTAGTGAAACTTGGGTGTCCCATTCGTCACTTCAGATCTTGGATGTACATTTAAGAATTTGATCCAGTTAATGTGCACTTAAGCTTTGATCCAGTAAAAATCTCCCCGGGACATATGGATTGACAAAGCTGATGACACTGTCCCAAAATTGGCTCTGTAGTGATAGTGGGCAGCTGTCACACAACTCAGCGCCCAAAGCTGATCTCGTTTCATCTGCAGGCAGCCAGGGAATCGCCTGCCCTCCAAACATTTCAGCAGAAAGAAACAAGGATCCCAGCCAAAGGAAATGAGAAGGTGATAGGCATAAAAAGAGGAATCAGCTCAAATGCCACAGAGGGTGATGGAATGAGTCTAAACACAGGCACAGCTTTGCTCTCGTAAGAGGCTTAGTGCTTTCTTCCCAAAGCTAACTTTCACACAAGGGACCATCTTGGCTCACTCTAAAAAAGAAATGAAGTGTTTAAAGGCATTTCAGGAAAACCAGAACAAATTCAGTGCTAACATGAAGGGGGGAAAGAGCTACCACCAGCAAAGCATTTGTTCTGCTAGCAGTCATACTGCTGAATTTCATTCCTTTTCCCTAAGTATATTCGAGACATATTCCAGAAACATAAATCTCAGGGGAAGACAGAGAAATCACCACAACACCCCTTCCTCTACCAAGTCCACTAGGAAAAGAATAAAAAGAATAAACAGAACAAAAAGAAGTGGAAGTTCAAAGCTGGGTTCTGCAGCACCAGTCGTTGCACAGACTAGAAATGCACAGCTACAATCATGGACGCAACCTTAGCTCAGCTCTGTCTAGTGCGAGCCGTCTTCCAGACTCAGGGCTAAATATATGACGATGAGAGAAATTGCCTGAGCACACTCCTCTGACACACCAGCTACTGTCTCAGATAATTGCCAGTTGTGGGAGCAAGCATCCTCCAAAGAGGAAGCATGATACATGCCTTTTCCCTCCACCCAAAGAGTAGGGGAGAGGATTTAATTTCTCCTAAAGCTATAACGGTCTTGACACAAATCAGGGAGAGTCGGTCCTAGTCTCCTGAGGTTATTAGCAAAATGTCCATTAAATTCAATGGGATCAGGACAGGGCCTTTGATCACAGTGAATGGATCTATCAAATAAAAGTTGCTGAGAACTTTTTTATCCAGTCTTATCCAAATCTGTCAAATAAATGTTGCTGAGAATTTTTTTTTATCCAGTCTCTGTCCTGCTGCCTGATTATATGTGTCACAGCTAGCACGTGGGTAGGAATTGTGGAAAAGACCCTGTCAGGGAGACAGGCTCTGAAGGAATGCTAAAATACCATTAGAAACTTCCTTTGCTGAAGTCGTGAGTCTGCAACAAGGCATGCAGCACAGTGGGTTGTGGTTACTTGGGTGTTTAGACCTAGCTCACCCACAAGACCTTGCATAGACTCATGGTCCCATGATGATTTTCTGCTCTGGAAAATCAGCAGCAGACATCAGGTCACCTTCAGAGGCCAGACAGACTCTCAAGCACTGCGACATGCCCAAGAATCCCATCCATTAATGCACCAAAGCACAAAGGACGTGTGAGTTTACAACCTGTGGAGGTCTTACACACAGCATCCTTAGAAACTACCCAATATTCTTGGAAACAGCTATTCAAAGTTGAAAAAGGAAGACAAACCAGCTGCTGGTTTTGAAAGGAGTGACAACTGCAGCTCTGCCAGCCGCACCCAGCAGCTGACACGAGTGCCCCGGTAGACAAATTTACTATTCTGGCAGGCTGAGCTCAGCCGAGGAAGGAGTGCCGCAGGTAGGAGTTAGCACAGCACTGCCAGGGACCTCAGGAGGCCACTCAGAAATGCCCAGAGGATCAGCCACAAAAGGACAACAGTGAAAATTACATCAGTGTGGCACAGGCCACTTATATAATGCTACTGCTCAAAAAAACCAAAAAAACCAACTCCAGTCTAGAAGACACACCTCCTCCCCCCTGCTTAATAGGATCCTCGGAGGGTTTCGGCAGAGAGCGCCAGGACAGCTCTTCGGTGGGAAGAAATCGAAGCTGGTAGCGGTGAGCCAGTTTACACCTGCAAGGAGTCTGGCCTCGTGACTGGAGAGCACATTTTGTTACACAGCGATGGCAGAAGCATCTGCTGGGGATAAGTGCGCGGTGTGCACTTCAGAAGCAATTGTGTTCAGCCCTTGCTGCCTCCCAGCTGTCAGCGCTCAGCTTTAACAGAGCTGCCGGGCGCTGCAGCTACCCTGTGCTCCATGATGCCTTCGGACTTGGGAAGTGGGTCACCAGCATCCCAGCGTCTGGCCACGGAGGAAATCATCAACAGCCTCAAGGATTAGAGGGGGAGGGCAGATCACTACAGCAAACGAAGTCATGTTTGATATTTGCTATAGCTGCTTGCACCCAAAAAGAGTCAGAGAGGACTGGGAAGGAAAAGCTTGCACACCGCCAGCCTGCAACAGGGGATAAAAATCGTAATGTGTGTGGCTTTGTGGAGCCTCCACTGCACAGCTCTGTTGCCATGAAACAGGGAAAATGCTCCCATTTCTGCACATATGGAATTGCTGAGGGTGGGGGAGAATGAAGCAAAAATTACACGCAATTAGGTGCTGAGAAATGCAAATTGATAATCCCACTAATGGTTTTGACTTTTCACTTCCTATGAGTTAACCTAGACAAGAATCTAGGGATTCTAGTTTAGGAAAGCGTTTTAGGAAGAAAAGCAAGACAACACTCCCCTTCATCAACAAGCAAAGACGATCTGTACACCTCCGAGCAGGTGTCTCTGAGCAGATGAGTTGTCGTGAGGCATCTCTAGCTTTAGCAATTTCTCCAATTAGATTGTTCTGTATGCAAATCCACAACCCAACTTCAACCAAATGTGGAAGAAAAATTTATCTCTGAGGCTTTAACCGAAGTTTCTATCACTCTTTGAAAACAGGGAACTGGGTAGTATTCCCACAGAGGAAAAAGAAAATATATTAGATGCTCAAACTTCAATTTGAAAGACTTTCTCAATTAATTCTAGTGCTGACCAAAGTACTTAATCTCAGTTGCCGGGAGAACTGTACCCTGCTGGAAATCACACAGAGAATGTTGTTCCTGCTGCTGTGCCACCCTATTCCCCCAGCGAGACATTCCAGCTCACGTTCTTTGCTCTCCTCTCCTGTCCAAAGCCCCAGTTCTCTTCCCAAGCTGCAGGATCCCTTGCTACGTAAAGTCCAATCTACCACCTTTGCTGTCATACACTCACTCTTGATTTGGGATTCAAAGTTAAATATTTCACCCTCACAGCTCCACTTTGTAAACAGGAGGCAGTGCAGAGGCAGTAAGGGAAGGTAAAATCCTCCTGCACTTGTTTTCCTGTCAGGACAGATCCTGGAGTGGAAATAACCACTTGCTTCTGCTTCACTGTCAGCCCATGTCCCTACTCTGGTCCAGACCACATCTGAGACTCCTGCAGCATCCTAAAGACAAACTGTTTGTTCACTTGTTAGGCAGTGTCAAGCTTAACATTTGAAAGCTAATGTGGGAAGGAAGGACACTCCTACTGACATCTGAGGGCCCTTTTCTGATTCTCTTAGGCTTTGTGGGGTATCCTGCAAAACCCCTGGAGCTGCACGTGCATCAGTGTTTCCTGTGGTCACAGATGCAGGGGTCGTAAAGGTGGCATGAGGTTTGGTTCCTCAACCTCCACTGAGATGCCGAAAGAGACAACATTGACAATGAGCTGCACTCAGTCTGCAAGCACCCCAAATGACTCCGCTGCACAACTCAGGTACCAGGTGCCAGGACATTCATCTGTTCCGAAGAACCAGCACTTACAAGGTCACCTTCAGTTTTCAAAGCCTTTGAACGTGGGCTAAGGTAACATCTGAGAGCAAATGACATGCCACAAAAAATGAGAAGGATGCAAGTGTTTCACCTTGATAAAATTAAAGCACTCTTCAGCAAAGTTTTCTGAGCTTTTGGTGGCTGGGAACTCAAAATGTCTATTCAAGTTCCTGCTATTTGCTCTGTAAATTAATCTAATGAGTCGTTTGTGAAATAAACCATTAGAAAAGCCTTTGCTAATTTGTACCAAAGTAAATGGTTATCTAAAATAGACACCACAGGCAGGTTCTTAATTAGTCTGTGCCAGCTAGCACTGGAAATGCTTGTGGCAGCACAGGGCTAATTAATTACTCATCTTGCCATACTGCAACTTCCTGTCAAAACACAAGGTACTTTTCAGTGTACACCAATGGCTGGTTGCTCCTTTTCAGAGATCCTGAGAGCGTTTTGGAGCAGATGAGCGTTTTGGACTGACCTGCACTCATTCCCCGCAGAGAGGTGGGTTGAGGGGTGTCCAAGCCAAACGTCTGTGCCTGGGATGAGGTGTTTGTCTAGATGAGGAGTCTCTGCTGCCCACATCCCTCAGCTTCAACTGTAGATTGCTTTCTGAACAGGAAATGAAAATGCATTTTGGGAAGTGGGCATTTGGGATCAACTGGAAGCTCAAGGATGTGCTTACCTAAGGGTCCTTACCCTGGGTCAGAGTGACACTGCACAAGCTGCACCCGTCTTCTTGCATTGTGGCACAGAGGGAAGCGGGGAGCACACTGGCACCTCCTTCAGCAGCATCTTCACCTGACGGTCTTGGGACCAGACCTTTGATACCTGTCCTGCTGTAACAGGGCTTCTGGTAGTGGGGATGGGAAAGCCCAGCCGAAGAGACAGTGCCCACACATGCGGTACACTGGAGACCCAAGACGCCGCCAGAGTCTGCAGAAAAGGCCTGCACTTTGCGGGAAGCAGAAAAAAGTCTGTTATAAAACTTCTGTTACTTTACTTTCCCTGCCACCACACCAGTGAAAGGTGTATTCTTTGGAGGAAGTAAATTAAGAAAATTTTGCACACATGCATTGCTCAATACCCTGCAGAGCGGGAAAGGAGCTTGCCATATGGCCCAAGCACCTTCTTTGTAGGCTGGAGAGCCCTCGATGGAGGACATACAGCACCTCACTCCTGATGCTGGATGTAGAGATGGGCCTCTCCAGCGGGTAGCTTGTGCCAGGCTGGGAAGGGCCAGAAGTAGTAAATGCACTGGGTAATTATTCACCAGAGCCCTCCAAACCCAGCAGCAAGGTTAAGCGCATCTTTGGGGATGGCAAGCAACATCTTTGTCTGAAGGGAGCTGCCCTGGGGTGGCCACTCAGGCAGAGTGCAGGGGAGGTGAGGGTGGGCAAGGGACCACGTTTGAGTCTGTGCTCAGAGGCTTTGTTTGCACAAACCCCTCACTCCTGGGGGCTGGCTGGAGACCTTCCTGTGCTCTGCTTCTCCTCCGCAACGTATGTAGCTGGTTTTACAGCATCTTTCCCTGTTTCTTCAGAGAAACAGGTCTGTTCTACTGAAACAAGTGAATTAACAGTGTATTTACACCCACGCTTGCAATCAGGAGCCATTTGATATCCACTGATATTAGCATCCAAAGTTTTTACCAGATCTAAATGTTGCAATCAGTTCAAGTGCACAACAATAAAAACTTTAACACCCTCTCCTGCACTGAATGCCTTTGAAACACAAAAACAGCCTATTACACTGAAAGGTGTGTAACACTGGCAAAGTCCTCCTTCATTACTTTCCTTCACCCTTTGTGGTTACACATCCCCATCTAGTAAACACTGTAATGTATTTTACACCTAAAGCATTCACACAGCTGTGCACAATGAATACACAACCCCACCTTTAAATACTGCTCCCTGACACAGGGCAGTACCATAACTGGCATCACCTCACCATCTGTGATGGCCGAGTAAGTTAATGGACACTGGGTGCAGCTTCAGGAAAAGGCAGTGAGTCCATAGAAAGGAAATACTACAATCCAAGCTCCCCCTGCAACTTCCCAATTAGTTGGTGGGGCACTCAGGTCAGTCAGCCACTACTGAGGCAACAGTGGCTCTCAGGAGTGCCTGTACAAGTCAGCTTTCGACTTTTAGACAGTTGGTGGCATACGAGGGCCATGGTGATGTGCAGGTATTTCCCTTTGAACAACAGAACATCTCCTCTAATTCTTCCCCATTCCATCAAAAAGAACCTATGGCTACTACCCCTTCCCACCCCTCTGGTGAATTATCCACAGAGGAGAACAGCAACTTCTTCCTAACAACCATTTCCTCCCCTCCTTCCCCAAAACTCATCATGGCTGGTACCTGTGGGTACAAACTCAAACAGCGTTTCCTCTGCAGGCAGTCTCCAGCAGCTCACAGTGTGGGAGGGAAGCCTGGACAGACTTCTGTCACTCCCTGACCTCAGTCTCTGGTGTACCCGAACACCAAACACAAGAAGGAATTGCGGAGCATGACATGCTGTTGGCTTGATCCGTAGCTGCCCTGACTGCCGACTCTGGGTGTTGCTCACCGGGACAGCAGAGCTGATGGATACTTGTCTCATAGCTCATCACTCTCCCCTGGGACTTCAGAGAAGGCCTGAAAGCTCTTCACAGTGGCCACCACCAGCAGCTAGCTGGTGAGACAAGACGTGTCATCTGAAGAGCCTCGGTGGCCCCACAGCTGCTGGAGGGCACTGCCAGAGGAAAGCCCTCTGAGACATGTGGCTGGCAGGGCTGTGGCGGGTGAAGTGGCACGTANGACAGGCTGCCTCCTGAAAAAAAAATCCCATTTCATATTATTCAGGGACACAGCTGCCCCGTGCCTTGTGTCACATTGCACTCCTCCCCTTAGACAGCTCCTGGTGCACCAAGCAGGTTTCATCCCCTTCAGAGAGCTGCTTGCACCCCCTCCTCCAGCAAAACATGACTTGCCCTTCTCCTCCATTCAGTGCCCCTGCACACAAAGGTGAGGGGTTGCTCAGCCTATGCACACGCACATGTTCACACTCATCCGTCATTTTGTCTGCCGTTACAGAATCACAAAATGGTGCATGTTGGAAGGGATCTCTGGAGGTCATCTGGTCCAACTCCCCTGCTCAAGTAGCATCACCTACACCCAGGGCTATGTCCAGACAGCTTTTGAATATTTCCAAGGATGGAGACTACATCACCTCTCTAGGCAACCTGTCTCAGTGCTTGGTCACCCTCACAGTGAAGAAGTGCTTCCTGAAGTTCAGATAGAACTTCCTGTATTTAATTTTGTGCCCATTGCCTCTGGCCCTGTCACTGGGCACCACTGGAAAGAGCTTTGCTCTGTCCTCTTTGCACCCTCCCTGCAGGTATTTATATACATCAATGAGATACCCTCAAACCTTCCCTTCTTCAGGCTGAACAGTTCCAGCTCTCTCACCCTTTCCTCATAGGACAGGTGCTCCAGTCCCTGAATCATCTTAATGGTCTTTCAGTGGACTCTCTCCAGTACATCCATGTCTCTACTGTACTGAGGAGCCCAGAACTGAACACAGCACCCCATGTGTGGCCTCACAAGCGCTGAACAGAGGAGCAGGATCACCTCCCTCAACTAGCTGTCAACTCTCCTCCTAAGGCAGCCCAGGATACCTTCACCTTCTTTGACACAAGGGCACACTGGAGACTCATGTTCAACTCAGCATCCACCAGGACCCCCAGGTCCTATACTGCCAAGCTACATTCCAGCTGGGCAGCCCCCAGCACATGTTGGTGTCTGGGGTTGTTCCTCCCCAGGTGCCAGACTTTGCACTTCCCCTTGAATTTCATCAGGTACCTATCAGCCCATTTCTCCAGGCTGTCGAGGTCCCTCTGGACAGCAGCATGACTCTCTGTTATAAGCCACTCCTCCTAGTTTTGTGTCATCTACAAAATTCCTCAGGATATGCTCCGCCTTATCATCCAGCTCATTAACGAGGATGGTGAAGGACCCAGTATTGACCCCTGGGGTGCACTGCTAGCCACTGGCATCCAGCTAGATGTTGTGCCACTGATCACCACTCTTTGGGTTTGCCCAGTCAGCCAGTTTTCAATCCACCTCACTGTCTC
>VXBL01008300.1:148145-207279 GCA_013400195.1 Aramus guarauna | reverse complement strand
CAGGGGACGCGGAAAGCAGGACGGCTCCCGCCCGCCAGCCCGCCCGACCCCGGCTCCGTCCCGCCCTCCGGCTGCGGCTCCGCTGAGGGGCACCTCCGCGCTTCACTGCCCGAGAAACTTCGGGTACTTGCCGGGGAGCATCCACCCCCTGCCCCGAGAGGCCGATCGGGTGAAGGAAGGTCGTCCCTTGAACACCGGCAGGATGGCGCGGTCCGTGAAACCCGACGACATCAACCCCCGAACGGGGCTGGTGGTGGCTCTGGTCAGCGTCTTCCTGGTGTTTGGCTTCATGTTCACCGTGTCTGGCATCAAGGGAGAGACCCTGGGGGACATCCCGCTGCTGGCCATTGGGCCGGCCATCTGCCTGCCAGGCATCGCCGCCATCGCCCTCACCAAAAAGACCGACGGCTGCACCAAATGTCCAGAGGACGAGTGTATGTGCTGCAAGGAAGTCGAGGACCGGGATATCATAGAGCTGCTGAGGACCCCCTCGGACCTGGAGTCTGGCAAGGGGAGTTGCGATGAGCTGGCCAAGAAGGCATACCAGCAGGACAAGAAGGTGCGGTGGGGTGAGAACTGCACAACCATCTGCACCGCTGCCACCATCACCACTATGGGAGAGCACAAGAACTTCGTCAAAGAGGTGGAGCAGGAGGACATGCTGAGATACCTGGAGACCTGTTACCCAGAGGTGCCGGAGAATGTGCTCATGGGAGAGGAGTCCACATACAGTGCCTTGGAGAATAAGAGCTGCTCTCTCACCAAGGACAGCACTGCACGCCCAGACGTTGAAGACAACATTTTTGTTGCTCCTAAAGACAGTATCATTGTCTGCTCTTACAAGGAGAGCAGTCCTTATGACAGATACTGTTGTTACGTAAACTCTACTGGAGTCAGCTCAGACCAGGAGACCATAGTGTGAACGATGCATACTTTAAATATATGTATGTAAACAACAACTACAACTTCAACTTCTTGATAGGGGATAATATAGCTGACCACACTGCATGGGACAATCCTGATTCTATTACAATTTAACCTGGTATGTGACTGATTCTCAAACCTTTTGTGCCTGAAATACTCTTTCTGTAAGTAAACAAGCATGTTTAAAGGTTAAAAAATTCAATTCTTCATTTTGGAAAAAAGAGATTACATATTATTTTCTCCCTTCCCCCCCTTTTGTTTTCCTGTTGCCTATTGTACCCAAGCCCTTAGACACACTGGCAGGAGGGCAGCAGTGGCTGTCAGCTGAGATCAAGAGCTGAATCAAAACTCTGGAACTGTCTGTAGGAAAGAATGTGGTGAATGGGTCTTAGCAATAGTGTCACTTCGTTTTGGGAGGGATTGAGAGATGTCCACATGTACTCCAATAGCTGGCTGATGTTTGGGAGCGTAGAAGTTACTTGTCTCTCTTCCTTCTTCTTCCTAGCAGGATTTTATTTTCCTCTGCTTCAAGGAATCTATGTGCTGACCCTGTGGGCTCTCCTGAAAGTCTCCCAGGAGCCAGATAGGCTTAGGGGAATTTTCAAAGGCTGATCCATCATTGATGGCATGTAAGGTACAGGTTTTAGCTTCATTCCCCACTGTTATTGAGTTCACTGGAATGTTTCTAACACTTTTGGATTTTATAGGCTTACTTGACAAGGAGATCATGACACAGTTCTTTCAGAGAATGAGAGCAGATGTCAGTGGACTCAGGGTCTTAAAAATATATTCCAATACCTCTAAAGTTGTTTAGGGAATAGACTTCTATGGGTTCTGTTCAGAACTGGATCTGACTCTTTCAAAAATGTCATTTTCACGTGCCTTTTCTAAAATGCCGGATGTTTCTCTGTAGGTGAGGAATGGTTACAGTCCACACAGGGGTCTGAAAGCCATGCTTTGCTGGGGGGAGGGAACAGAGGACCTGGCTGACAGATGTTTTTGTTCACAGCTTATGGATACATAGCAAGAGAATTATGAGGTGAGTAATGAGGGTTAACCATTCAAAATCTGATCCTGCAGTTTACATACAGGAACGCAAATTATGGCTATTCTGTCCAACAGTAAATTGCATGTTCCATGCTGTGTACAAAAATCTTATCTTGCCTATAATACGTAGGCAATAGAGATGTGGTATAATACGATGTACATGCTTAGCAGCTACTCTAAGGGTTAAGCTCTTAGGGTAATTGTTACTAAAGCATGGAGCAATTTGCTAGCATCTCACAAAGTCCCAGTTCCTGTAACTAAACTCTCATAACTCCAAAAAGTTCCTCCGTGATGGAAGTCTTAATGACTTCTTGCTTAGCTGTTTTTTGTCAACCAGTTTTACTACACAAATGTATTAAATTACCAAGGTAGGAAAGAAGAAAACCTTTTTTTCAATAGTTACCTGAGATGTTGTGTGGAAAGTGGCAAGGAATTTTCCACTGAAATGAGCCATTCTTCGCTGCCCATGGAATTGTTTGGAAAGTGAATGAAAACTTTATGCACCCACTAGTTTGTTTATTTGGAAACTTATGTCAAATCATTACAGACAACCAGTCTCTAAAGACATTTCCAGAAGGAGGAAATACAATTTTTTTATATAAGATAGTTTGGTTTCTTTCAGACCAAACAAGATGTTAATGCTTTGACCAGGCTTTGGTGGGGCATCAGGATGTTACCAGGATAAATTAAAAAAAATACAAGCTAGTTTGAGTCAGGTAAAGCCTCTCGATAGGTGGTTACAGGCAGCTTTGCAGCTCTGGCATGCAGCAACAGTACTGTGGGAATAAATAAACACTTACAAGCCCAAGTTTTATCCACTGAGCAAAGGAATTCCACAAAAACAGACCCTCTCCCTGACACGTTCAACTCTCACTTCTACATAAAAGCACTCTGTTGTTGTCAGGCAGATTGCCTCCTGCAGGCTTAGTCACTGCAGGACCTTATTCTGCGATGTACAGAGCAGCTCTTTGATGGCACTGGGAAGTCTTTTCCTGACCTCTGAAGCCAACAGCTAAAATAGTGCTGATGAACATGATGAGGAATAAGGTCTTTCATCACTTTCTGTTCCCAAGGGAAGCAGGTGAGGATCTCAGCATGTGCCCATGGGTGCTCAGCATCCCTGAAGATAAGACCCACCATGAGAAAACAGGCTACCAGGTAGCTGCATACTGCCTTTGCCAGGGCTGTGAGCAATCGCTTGCCTTGCATAAAAGAGCAAAGCGTCAGCCCGCTGGGAACCCAGATTTGTACAGTTCTGCAAATATATATAGGAAGAGGTCAAGTTTTTCCATTTTGTCTAGGATTAGATGTTCTGTCAAAAGTTATATGGGGTTTTACAAGGCAAGACAGAAAACTCTAGTGACAAATGGAATGGTAAATATATAACCTGAGATACAGCCACTCAGATATGAGTCATGTGCTTTATTCCTTTCTTAGTGTAGAAACAAGAATGTTTGTATTAAAGCAAAGTTTAATGGGAGGGAAAATTTCCCACAATATAGAAAGAGATATAAAAAAATGTATGTTTAAAACATATTTACAGGCAATGTCCCTCCGTTCATTTAGCTGAAGTAAGATTTCCTAACAAAATACAAGTTTAAGCAATATTTCTAGGCTAATCCACTATAATGCACTTAAGTTTTTTTATTGAATATATGGGAAATGGAAGTAGAAGAAAAACATTAGTACTGCCTCTGAAATGTCTTTCTCTATGATCTCTCTTTTCTACTAGTTAAGCAGAGAATGAAATGGAAATGGATTATTTTGGCCATTTGAAAAACAAGAATTTGTCAATATAAAAATGAAAGTTTTTGCTTTTTATGCAGATACCATGCCCAGGACAGAGAATTACTGGGACTTTATTTTCGTTCAGCTCATCTGGTCTCTTCTGATGTCCACTAGAACTTGTAGGACCAGTGCTGATCTTGGAACAAGCAGGAATAATCACATTTCTTTTCAGAAGTAACTTCTAGTCTTGAGTCTGAATTTGGCTTCAGGATACCACATCCTGGGGGGTGATTCCAAGCCATGACCCAGAGATGAGAGCTTCTTTCTGCCCTTGCTGCCTTTAAAATACCTCTAGGTGAAAATCTCACTTCTCTCTTCAATGCTGTCCTCCAAACAGTGCATGCAGTTGTAGTGGAGCTCTGTTTGGGGGGTTAACACCTGGTCTCATTAAAGTCAACGGCCGCATACTGCTTGGTCCTACAGAATGAGTGGCAGGGCATATATTAGTGTTTGAAGAAAACCATTGATATGGACATTCAGAGAAGGTTCCTGAAATATATAGAATCTATCTCTAGACTAACATGTGTCATAGTGCTACAGTGGAGTTTATCTTCTTGTAAGAAACAATGTGATACATAGATCAGCTGTACACAGAGCAATTTTGTGTTGCTTTAATTTCTACTGTCATAAATAGCATTTTTACAGTCATACAACCTGGTCATGACAAAGCTTTTAAAAGAAAATCATGAGTTTTAATCAGTGTGCAGTTTGTGCCCCTACAGCACTAAACAGTAGCTGGTCCTTTCTGGCTGGATCCAACGATTGGGAGGTGAGCGTGCTCGGGGTGTGTGACACTGACTGGTATTGTACTCTTGGTCTGCATTCTGCAGAAGCATGGTGCTCTTCCACAGGCAGTTGCTCCCCATCCGATCCAACCTCTCCACAGTTCTGGCTCCACTAAGTATTTATTGTGCTGTAATTAGCAGAGTTACAGCTGCTGTGACCCCCTCTCAGCATTTCTCCTGGTACACACCAGACTGTTTGCAGAGTGAGCTCCTGCTGTTGACCGGGGTGGTAAAGTCTGACCCTACATCATCCATCCCATGTAAGCTGTTATGTTGAGACATACAACTAAATTGTCAGTTCTTGCAGCACAGGCCTGGGATTTTGCATCTCTGTGTAATACCTTTCATACTAAAGGTGCCGTACAGATGAGTTAGAGATGGGTCAAAGGCACTTCCATCCTGATTTTCATGAGCATTTAGGGACTGATCTGTTTCTATGCAGAGCACAAGCTGCACTCAGAAACCTGAATCTCAACGCGTTGCCAGTAAAGCCGTGAATGCACTTTTGACATGGGAGATTTTCTGAGTCTTGAAAGGTTTCTGTGTAAGTTTCTAATATCAATCATATTAAAACTTGTAGAAGAGTTTCCTAATATGTAGACTAGAGGAGTTTTCTTGACATGTTCTTAACACATAGGTTTGCTACTTCTCTGGTACTATGGGACCTTTTATGTCTGGCCTTTAGAAACAAGGCAGAGAGCAGATCTAGAATTCAACTTTAATACTCGCTAGCAAACTCTCATCAGTAAGCATTACCTCTAGTTTATCAGTCCTCTTAGTGGCGGAATTCCAGACCCTGTATGTCTTTACCAGGCAAATAGAACCAGCTATCATTGTTTTCTAAATCACAGTTTATCTTCTGTTCAGAACAGTTGCAGGGATTAGCCCTGACTATTCTATTGTCAGATGCATGCAGAAGTGTTTATGCTTAAACTTTTTCCTTACAAACACTGCACCATGCATAGGTGTATATACATTACACATTTGTTTGCAAGAGCAGGTCACAGAATGCACGAGCATAACAATATATTAATTTGAGATCTGCCCAGAGGACACATCTGTCTCTCTCTCTGACACCTCACCCAAATTTTCTGCCTCAAGCCTATTGTTGCAATTTAAAATTCCTTCTGCCACTTAGGAGAAGATAATTTTTCTGAGAAGAACTCCATTGTGGCTCTTTTAAGGACACACAGTTCTTCCAACAGGATATACAGAGTTTAAATGTCCCAGGACTTGTTTCATTATAATCCCTGTGAAATTCTGGCTCCGTTACCAATTGCAAACTGAAATTTTCCGGTGCTTGCATTCAGCATTTCCCCAAACCGTCAGTAAAAGCCTTGAATCCTTGGTCAATTCTGACATTCAGTACTAGTATTTTTTCAACCTACAGTTTCATTACTGAGAGAGTGGAAAAGAGTTGAAGAATTTGGCTCTGTACTTCATTCTAGTGAGGCAAGAACAGAAAAAGAGGTATTATTAATGAAAACAAAGAAGATCAAAAAGACCTCAGAGACATTCATTACTTTGTTAGATTAACTGTGTTATATTCTAGTCACACAGGCAGTACGTTTAGTGCATTCTTCAGATGTGTAGCTTCTCTTTGGTAGCTTACTCTGAAAAGGTTCCCCAGGTAGGGACAGAGAGTTTTTCTGCCTGAAGGCAGGATGCAAGAGCTAAAGAAAAAAACTGGTATGTAGTAGGGATCTGATGCTGGGAACGCTGATTCTTTTTCAGATCTCATCAAAATGCATATTTTTTACTAGGAAATGCAGTGATCATCATTAGCAATTACGTGCAGTCATGAACATAAGGATGCTGCTACAGCAACTTTGTATTTGGCATTGACTGGCTAGGAAGTACCTATTCTATTGCCATTGAAGTCCAAGGCAAAATTCACAAAGGTGTAACAGTAAAAATTTCATGTGGATCTTCAAAGTCAAACAAGTACCATGTGAAAATTGTTAAATCCAGCACTAAAAGTTAGTTCCAAAAAAGATGCATATGCATTTCAGACCTAGTGCAGTGGGAAGGTGAGGTACAAATACAGAAGATGGGGTGGCTTGGTTCCCTGTCTGTACCAGAGGACCGTGGTTAGTATAACTATGAGACACTAGGTAACATCACGTAGACTCATGCCTGCTCATTGGAAGGTTTCAGTCATTAGGGTTCCCACACAAACAAGTGCTACAAAACCCACTCTCGCATTTCAAACTGGTTGTTTTATATCTCTACATCAGAAAGTGCATTTTAGCAAATTTTAAATTAGGAGGAGAGGGAATTTTCCTCTACTTTCTTTGGAAAGAACATTGGATTGCAAATTATTTTATCTTTCATTCAATTTAGAATATAATAATGTACAATCCAATGTTTTACACTCACTAATGTGAAGTAGGGGAAAATTCAGACAGGAATTAGGAGGGCAGAGTACTCATTAGTTGAAAAGCAGATGGTAGCCAGCTGGAGAATAATCAGACTAATCTTGTATAGCTTTGTCTTTTTACTGGTTTGAAACAACAGCCCCAGAGAGACATTTTTTAAAAAACCAAAGACTCTTACTATTGAGGTCAATTCAGATGAAAGGGCTACTAATAACTTTTGGGGGTCTGAGTGGGGTGGGAGAGAGATGTTCTATGTGCTGGGAAAGCTCTTACCAATCTCTGGTTCAGATACAGATCTTCAAGAGCATCCTCTGACTGCACAGTCAGGCTCAACACTCATACTGTGCCCTTGTACTGTTTGCAAAGAACACCTGATTCCATGCCACTTTCCTTTAAATAAATTAATTTTTCTGGTTTGACTAATTAGCTGTAGGAAGAAGCAGATAATTTTTCTGTTTACAGAAAAAGAACCGTGAAACTGGAGACCCTTTGCACATATCAATAACAAGCTAAATAAAAGATGTTTGCTACCTAATATGGGGGATAAAGATTAACTTTTTGGTGGCAAAACACAGTCTTTTTTCCAATGCCAATGGTTTGAATAAAATCTAGGAAGTTTTACACCTGGAAATACATTAACCATGCTTTTTTACTTGCTGTGATCTTTTTAAATATTGTGGTTGTTCGATCTGTTCCTCAATATTCAAACTGAAACTATGTAGTGAAGGTTTATTGGTCTAATTAAAGACTTTCATAAGTCATTTTTTGCATTGTGTGATTTATTTTTTGTATCTGCTTGCATCCTTACCTGTATTTAGATGGAGCTGTAATAAACAATAAACAAAGTACACACTTTCCTTAAAATCACCACATGATGAATACAGTATTGGTATCCTCTGTATTATTTCGCATGAGCAATAGACAATGAATGGCCACTGAGTGAAGAACTGAAGTGATCTGTGAAGTACATATTACCTTCAGTTCTTCAGCTCTATTATTACAATTGCTTTCCCATTTTCTGGTAGAAAAAGAGGAAACATTGTCCTAGGAAAGGAGGAACACATCACACTTATCTGTGCTGAGAGTGCCATTTTAGAAAAGAACACTTGCCAGATTAGCTGACTAACTCCACACCTGGGATGTGAATCTCTGTGGATTTAAAGCATTTCACAGATGAGCACCATGCTGGTTATCATACTTCAGCTTTGCCATCTGGTAAATGCTTCTCTGCATTGCCAAGGTCACCAGGACTTTAACCAGCAGCTACAGCATTAGTCACAAGCTTCCTTGCTACATTTCCCAGGCAATAAGAGATACCAGGAGCTGTAATACAACTTTCTGGAAATCTGAATTTGCAGTAACATCAGTCACAAGTGCCACCTCACACAAGGATATACATTTACAGTCGTGAAATGGGACAGTGTTTTGTTTTGCGGGTGCTGTAAAGACCACCTGCCCTTGTATATAAAGCTCTGTGAGAAGCACCACTCTGCGTTCCCTTGGTGGGCTCAAAACCTGTAATGCTTGCAGAGCTCAAACCTGAGGCAACAGTTGTCAACAATTTTGTGTCCTTATACTGGGTATGGAATCACACTAACCTCTCTCTATACAGTTGTATTTATAGCCAGACACTTTTTTACATATATATGAATATATAATTATCTACTTGTTATACAGATAGACCTTCTTATACATACACATGCCTGTGTGGCTGCAACAATGCAGAAAAAAATTATCTCCAGCTATGCCATCCCCAGGAGGTAAAAGAAAGGCACATCTCACAAGCTTTATGCTGCAACCACCTTTGCTGAATTTGCAACACAATCTCTGATGACTGCTGCATTATATCTAACTTCTAGTTAAAAATCTGTGTAACCAAATAGAGCTCATATTCCTGAAACTTGCCTGTTGCTTCAGCAGTTGACAATGAAATATGGCCATAGCCATTGACTACATCTGTCAAAATGCCTGAGATAAATCTTAAATACTTGCCAGTTGACTAAGGACACTTCTGATTGCATCTATAGTGTTTGTTACTCTGCACTTCTATCTTCTGGAAGAAGAACAGCCATATCATCACAGTCCTCAGACAAACTGACATTAATATGGCCTACTGCTTGAAGTTTCAGGAGAGACACCACGGATTCAACAGTCCTTAGAATATAATGTAGTTCTCATTCTGGAGATGCTTTGTTCAAGAAGAGGATCAAGAGGTAACAACAAAACAGAGAGGTAGGCTGACGCCGGTGTTCTTCAAGTTGTACCTCTTTTGTAGATAACCACCAGACTAAGCCTCTTAAAGTCAGCGAGAGTCTCTCTACTATTTTCAGCACAATTTGACTACTACCCAAGGACATGTCAGTGGTGAAGGCTGTCAGTCCAACAAGCTTGCTAATGGTCACTCATCACTCATTCCTATTTAGAAGACTTTAAATTCAGAAGACACTCATTTTAAAGCTTTTAATTATAAAAACAACACTAAAATAAAGCAGAACAGTTAAAACTGAAGTACTACTACAGATAAACTTATAACAGCACAGACTTTCACATTCACATTTGATAAAAGACTATCTAATATACACTTTTCTAATAAAAATGTAAAAAATTCTAACTCATTAAAAGAATAATGTGAACTATATTATACATCATGCAGCACTATAATAGAGCAGAGAGTTTCACAATATCTGGGTAGCATCTGGATAAAGGAAATGACTGTATTAACAGACATGTCTGGGCTATGGTTAACGGAAAGGGTTATTTTGCTAGGATTACAAATAAAGTAACTCTACCATACCATGTACCAATATGAAATTCCGAAATAGAGAAAGGAATCTTTTAAGTTATGGAAAAAACATGAAACCAATTAAAATTTTTAATTTTAAGAAAATAGGCTGGACTCTATATTAAGATCTCATGTGACAATATCAGCTATGAGTACTCCTCTTGCTGAGATTCTGGTCCCATTCAAGTGGCAGTATTCCCACAGACTTCTGAGACAGAATTTCACTCAGAATGTTCTATATTTTTCAGTGGATTTCAAGTAAGTCTTCAATAATTCAGAAGGATTTAGCTTTCTACCTCTATTAGGCATCTCTGAAAAATCTTACATTACCACTGTATTTACTTCCCACAGAAGCTGATGATGGACCATAGCATCACTCTCCTATTACTACCACACAGCACGTATTCAGCATTAAAAGCATGCTAGCTACATGGGAACATGGACAACTAGTCAGTTGCTTCTTTAAGCTACACAAATTCATACTAGAAAAAATGCATCTGCATGTGTGGTTTTGTGCTTGTACCTAGGGTTGGGGAAAGACTGGAGGGTAACGGGGCAGAATAAGGAGGAGTAAATGGTTCTGTGTCACTCACCGTCCTTCCTTTTCACCTCCTCCCAGTTAGCTTTGGCCAGTCCAGTTCACATCATGGTGGNCTTCCTCTATTTCACCTATCTAATTATGTTCAGCTGTTCATCAGTTCAACTAGACTGGCCAAACTCTTCAGAATACATTAGCCCTGAAAGGTAATTTATTGCCATAAATAAAACCCTAAAAAGTACAAACAGGGCCCACCATACCTATGCTTTGTCTTTAAAGAAAGTCAACACCAGCCATGTTTAACAGAACCACACTCATCAAGAGATTATTCCACGCGTACTGATGGGTCTCTCTTTACAGGAAATGCTTGCTTAGGAATGACCTTTTCTAAACCGTGTCCTAAATTACACAGTGACTCAGAGGACTGCCTAATTTCACAGTCAGACAGCTAGCCAGCAACAGTAGATTCACCGCCACTTTAGTCAAAGCAACTCCATAATAAAAGCTAATGTTAAGAGCAGCTTTTCAGAGAAATCCAAGAGCAGCCAGAGACAAGGGCAGCTGTAATGGAAGATCTTCTGTTAAACAGCAGCATGCAATGTCTTTCATTTCTCTGCCAAAATTGTCAGATCTCTGTACCAAGATGGTAAGTGTCACTAAGTGTTGACTCTATGGAAATACCCCGGACTTTGTTCTTAACTCTTCTTTCTGTGCTCCAGGCAATGGAGATAAAACAGAAGCAGGAGCACAATTTCTCATTTCACTTTGTATCCACTATGATTACACTGCTTCATCTCCCTCTTTCAATGGGCCTTGCTTTCTAACACAATACACACCTCATTTTTCCCTTTCACAGCACAAAACCAATCACATCCCCAAGGTTTATCATACCTCTAAATAGCAACACTTCACTGTCCCCTTCTTTCCTGTGGGACCAGCTTACAGGCTGCAATGTCCAGCCAGCTGGTTTGAAGTGATGGGGGCTAGTGGCAGGGGACTACCCAGCAAAACCAAACCAGCAAGTAACACTGGGAGCTACCTTCTGCCCCATTACCTGGTGTGCCAGTCTTACGTATAATTCTTCAAGATGAGTTTTTGCTTTTTTGTACTTTTCCTGCCACTTCCGGGAGAGACATATCTGTGAATAAAGTCTGACCTAATACATCCACAGCACCAAAGGTGCGTCCTATCTCTTTTCTTATTTTCTAATTCAGCAGAATGACCTAAGATACTGAAAGCAGGATGGATGCTGGGGTTAGGGACTGGCTAGTCAGCAGGACTTGAGAGAGGATCACTGGGAAGGACACCTGGTATCAAACTAAACGAAGCTCTGTTGGGGTCCTGAAGAGTCACAGAAGCGCTGATGACTGCCTTCTGGGTGGCAGAGGCTTTCTTACCTTCGAGCCAGTATGTTACCATGTCTCCTTTCCCCTAAGGAAGAAAATGATTCATGGTGTTATACATTTTTTATTTCAAGCAGTTATGACGAAGTGACATGCCACACAGTACTTCCAAGTTTGGCTAAGTCCTTCATCTCTGAATTATCAGGGTTGTCGCATGAACAAGCCCATGGAATTGGTCCCTGTTTAAAACTTGAGACTGCTTTCTTCAGAGACAGGAAACAGTCTAACCCAAGGACTCTGAGATATAGAGGAGTGCACAGGTTAAAATTCAGGGACTCCAGAATACTTTCACACTCTCTCCTTTGAAAAGCCGAGTATAAATATTGCATACACACCTTGACTTGTAAATTCCCACGGCATACTAACACATACTCTCCAATCTGCTCCAACAGCTGGTATGCACTTGAACTGCACTGTATTTTAAGAGCTGGAAAGAGAGACAATTGTCATATTATCATCACAACTTAAACATCTAAGACACCTGTTCCCTTCTGTGTGCCAAAGACTTCAAGATTCATTAACTCCCCGTTCCTTTTTTCATGTCTTTGCTGTCATTCCTGTGTTATTTGAAACGTTCACATGCAAGCTCCAGTATCTCAGCCTTTTTGTGAGAGCATCCCAGGACAAATACATGGCTGTCAAAAAACACTACTGTTTATAGCCTGCATCTAATATTATTTGTCTACTCTTCATAGCTGCTTGGCTAGAGTTACTGATAAGCGTCCTTTCATCTTGCAAAGAAAACCTTACATAGTTCTGCCTGCTGGTCAATAAAGAGCTAGAGCTTTCTTTGCACATACAGTTCTCAGCAAACATTAAAGAAACTGCCATCCTTGCTCTGTCTCAGAACCTGTAAATAAAAACAGGGAGAAAAGACAATATTCCATAATTTCTTTCTTTCTCTTTCTTTCTTTCTTTCTTTCTTTTTCAACATCGTGGTTTCTCCTCAGTTGAGAATTTATCTTCGTGTAAAACCTGGCTGTCTTGCCTTTTGCAAATGATGGTGGAAGGACCAAGGAGTAGGACAGATAAATTCTGAATACGCCTACTTTCACCAGAAAGCAAAAGTTTGCCAAAACTTGGAAAAATGCAAAAAAAACCCCTGGGTTGTTTTTGCCTTTGCCATTCTGCAACACAGAGTAAACCATTATGCTTTGTTGTTTGAAAAAGATGCCAGATGATAGTAAGACTGGCTAAGATTGTCTTACTATTTTTCTTATATCAGAAAGTGATTGTTTTGCACTACCCACTTTGTTTTTATTTAAGTTTTTCACTGAAAGTCTCAAAATACTCCCTATAGACCAATATATGTTTCAACGTATCCAGATACATATCTCTGAAATATTCTTCCCAGTAGATATGTAATATTTTAACTGGTCATCCTGATTGGGAACAAGACACTAGCACTCAGATTCCAGCTGATAGCAATTTTCATTTACATCGCTAGTAATCAATCAATTGATCAATCTATTTTAAAACTGTCATCTTAGGGTTAAAACATGTTAATGTAATCTGAGATCCTCAGATGGACATGGCCAGAGGAAGAGGGAGATAAAAGAAAGCCTTAAAAGCTATGAATCTCTGTCTTTATTCTTAAGTTTGATGTGCCATATGAGAAATAGACTGACATACAGAGCAAAAGATGAAGTATGCAGCATGATGGAAGCAGATTTTGAAGGCATTGGTTACAAAGAAGTTCAGATGAGATACAAAGAGGCTGAAAGGAAGAGGAGGAGAAGGAAAGGAGTTATCTGGGAGACTGACAAGAAAAATGAAGTTGTATGTTTTCCACTCAGGAACACGTATGTGTTATGTGTGTTCCACTGAGGCTAGCATTTGCTTTGTAAAAATGTTGATTCTCAAATCCCCAGGCTAAACCTTCAAAGCGATCATGTAGGACCACTCCTCTACCTTTCTGCCCTGTTTTTATTGGATCATGATAGATGTTGAAATCATAATTTTTTATAATGAAATTAACTTGAAAACACCTTGAATCTGCCTAATTCAAATCCATTTACAAAGCATTGCAATGTGAGCCATAAAACTATTCAGCTTCATTTAAATGAAACAAAAACAAGTCATCAAGGTTGTTTGACCTTGAATCACTCCCTCTTTTTTTTCTTTTTTTTTTTTTTTTTTTTTTTTCCCCAATTCACGTAGGTCAGGCTAAAGTATTTCTGAAGTTGAGGTTCAAATGCTCATACTGGCTAAAGATGAAGGTTGCTAAATAAACATGAAGCTCTGTTATCTCCTGGGAAGAAGTTAAAGTGAGGATATCTCCATGATTTTACCTCTAGAGATTTCTGTCTAATCTCTTTACTGGAGGACACATATATAATCTTCTACACTGGTTAAAGACAGACACAGCTCCTGTGGTGTCCTACCATGTCTTGTGTTCTCCATTAGAGGAAATTATCAGCAAAAAAGAGGAATCATGAAAATATTTTTACTATAAATTCAGCTGGGTGCCAGGAAGGAATAGAAGCAGTGAACATTTCTACTTACCTCTCAGTTTATCTGATTCTTATCCTTTTTTTATTGCAGATGACTTCAAAGCCATGAAAATCCCTCTCTGAGACTTGGGGAATGAGGAGATCTTGTTACAAAGGTTGTACTGAATATCACTGGCATAATTTGCCCATAGGCAGATTGGACCCAAAAATCAACATCCTTATTACAGGATTTGCAGTCAATTTAAACAGGACAGGACTCAAAACTCAGCGTAACATTTTTTCAGCACTCATTAAGGGGTGGTCAAAACCACAGGTACAGTTTGTTCCTTGTTACCTTCACTGGTAGATTCCATCCTGGAAGCTGTGTTCACAGTATCTCCAAATAAACAATAACGTGGCATTTTGGTCCCAACAACTCCAGCTACAACCGCCCCTGTTACAGAAAACAAGATGTTTTGTGGTTTTTAATGACATAATGAGTCATACAGCCTCATGTCTGCATCCTAGATTGCCTTATATCTCATTCATTATCAAGATAAAGACTGTCAGTACTGTCTTATACAGGTTATACTTCTGACGTACAAAGCCATGGAAAGAATTGCAAAAGGGCCTCAAAGGTGAACGGTGGGGGAAGTTATGCTGGGATGGAGATAATGTACATGAATTAAGGCACCCACAGAATCATATTTCAACATGACAACAGAATATTTTGAGGGGCAGAGAGATAGGATTGCTGCCGACAGAAGTTCTGCACACAACGCTCACTAGTCACACACAAAAGCAGGAACAGGAAGTAACCTGCTCCTGTTGAAGGCAGATAATGAGCATTTTGATTCCTTCATGTCAGCCCCAGGGGATTTAAAATGTAGAAGATATATCTCTTGCTGAGACAATGTAAGCCACTTAATTTGCAGATGCTGGACTGCAGAAGACATGTCCAACTCTTACGCTCTATCAAGGAGTTGCAATCACATATCAGCTTAGATCAGGGAGCTGGGAGTCTGAGAGTGAAGGCTAGATCAAAGAGTCAAGAAGCAACTCACTGTTTGGAGAAGACAACAGTTGAAAAGACCAAGTAGCAGATAGAATAGCAGTCCTCACTCACATCAGCAAAGGCAGTGGGACCATGTGGTTCCAATGTTGTTTACCGCATTGTGTATCCAATAATTTATTCTGTTGGGATGACTTCTGTGGGGTGTTCCATCCCATGTCAAGAAATTAACTTCATTCTTACTGGAGAGGAAATGCTTCTACTGAAATATTTGTTAAACCAGAGGAGGACTCTCTTTCAGCACTCTCAACATACCTGAGTGGATTCCTGCTCTTATCTTTAGGAGGGTGTTGGGCTTGTGTGGGATCTTAAAAGTCTTGCAGACTTCCAGAAGGTCTAAAGCCATGCTTGCGATCTCACCGGCATGAAGGATTCCATTCTCTTTGGGTACTCCTGACACCACCATATCTTAACACAACAATGCAACTATGTTAACCTGTGGCATTACACACAGATTTACCAAAGCATGCTGCCTAAGTTAGAAAAAAAATAAAGCCCTGTTCCTTCATATCCTGTGCCACAGTTGTGCCTGCTGAGCAGAGAAAGCCAGAAACAAAGGACAGGGCAACAGCTTATGTGAGTAATTACCCTACCTCTAAAAAATGTTGGATTACCTTCTTCCTTTTCCACAACATTTATTCTCTTCTACCTTTTCTTCCTTCTTCCCTCCATTGAGGATGCTTGAAGTGGGACAGGTGGTGAGAAAATTGTTGTTCCATACCTTTTGTCTTTGGGCAGATATTATAAAGAGACAATGAGTCCCACTCAGTACTGTCCTATGCTTCCTGCACTGACTCCTACTGTGTAGGACAAGAGAGGTTTCTTCAGCATCCTTCAGATGCATCTGTTCAGGAATTTTATGCTCCAGAATGTGTTCAATCACACCACAGAAAAATAAAAGAATGTGAGGGTTTTTTCCCCCACGTCTCTTATAGTATTTCCTGTCTGTCTCATCCAAAATTCTGCTAGACTCTGCTAGGTTTTTGATGGAACTTAGTTTTAATGGTAGTCAATCCCCAGCAGATTCCCATGGTAGGAAATAGAAAGCCATTTTCCTAAAAATCAAAAAAGAAGAGGTAACCAAGCCCCTACAGCACTAGGAGAGAGGTTGCCATGGTCTTTGCAAAAAAACCCAGAGATAATAAAGCTTATGGAATGGCATCTTTCCTCCCATGTGGAAGGTAAATTTTTCAGTTGTGTACCTGTGAAACAGAAGTTTCCAACTGGGATCAGTCTGTTGCCAAGGTTTAGAGTCAGACCTTACAGTTCCTAGGAACCAAATAAATACCACCAGTAGTTTATTCAAATAATTTGTCCCATCCACAACATTCATGAATTGTAGAAATGATGAAAGGTATGCAGGAAATTGTTCCTAAAGTTTTCTATGTCTCTGCTAGGATTTTTCCCCTAATTGTTTTGAGTGGTCTTCCTGGTAGTAATAAGCTTTCCAAATCTCCATCTGTTCTTCCTCATCATCAAATCACTCTCTATCCTGATGACATACCCATGCCCCATCATTGTCCAAAGCTCAAGGAACTTACAGGCATCTCCTATTGTCTCCACCTTATAGACATCATAGTTATCTATGATTTCATCAAAAGTAGTATAAAGCTTGTTCAAGAGATCTACCACTTGGTAAGGTGTGCTGCTGCTGGACAGCTGAGTGAAGCCAACAATGTCACTGTCAAAACACAACAGAAAGAACATACTCATCCACTGTCTTAACCATTGCAGATTGATAATCCTTTACACACAGTAGTGATTTTTCAGTGGAACTACCTCAACCTTCTCTTTTTCAGCATTTCTGTCACTAAAGATCTTACAGAATAGATTTGTCTTCAAACATTTACTTAAACTGAAAACAGACTCCTTCCATTTAAAAGGTCTGACTGATCTAAGTCTTTTTACTTGTCAATGCAGTAAACCATTTTTATAGTCTTCAATTTTGGGTTATGTACAGATGAAAAAAGGGGAACTTAATATCTGTCCATTTATGACAAATGAAGACAAGCAATTTGTATGTTACTTCATGCACACATAGCAAGTCAAAGACTGTAAATCCATGTGGATTCTAAGGATAGACAAGTTTTCTTTGCACAGCTAACTGCTGGAACCTTTACTTAGGCCTGTCTTATGAAACATACATGCATGTGTGTGTAACACACAAAGTGACATGCTGCTGTATGTTAGAGCTCCATAGTAATCTTATTTTTTATTCAAGTAATTATAATGAAAAATTGAGAGGTGTGAGAATTTTTGAAAGGGACTCATTTGCAGAGTCAAATATTGCCAGCTTGTACGATAAATGGCAGGTTAGATAGAAATTCTGTTCTTGGTTAGGAGCTTCACCTCTACTAGGAACCTAGAAGTTTCTTTAATAGGAGTCAGTTCTAGTCCTACCTTTCACTTTTTGTTTACCTGAAAAAGATGGTGGCACTTAAGTAACTTTGAGCTTGTGCATGTTTTCCCTGCCTGAGATCATCTGCTACTTGCTTCGGCAACATACCTGTTGTAGAAAGTAGAGTATGGTTAGTCTTTCGACATGGATAAAAGCACACAATAAGCAGGGCATGTTTGTTTAAAGATATAACAATAATGCTCATTAATATAAAATACTCTGAAAGCACTCTTTAGCATCAAAATCTATCCTGTTGTAATGTGAGAATTCACAGTAAATCTCACTGACAGTAAGTCCAGATTATTCAGATGGCCCATAACTTTTAGTTCAAACAAACTAATACCTATACATTCCAAGTCAGAGTTAGATTCTAACATTGTGACTTGGGCTATTACTAACTCCTTCCTTGTCAACTCTTTGCTAGTGTTCTCTTCCTGTGTTAGGTTAGCTTACCATCTCTTCTCTGATTTTTTTGATCTTCTTTATTTCTTCTATCTTGCCCCTTCACAGCCTTTTCCTTTTTCTCACCTCTATGTTGTACCTGTTCTTTTATCCCCTTATTTGTGCAGAATTCCAGAAGATACACTGGCATCAAAAGTAACCTCAGTCCAAAAGCAATTCCTAAATGTTTATAACTATACAGAAGGACTGCCAACCAAGATTGAATTGAGAGCACTGTGGATTCTGGAGTCATAGCTCTCAGATGAGTGCACTGATTTTTAGGGGAAAATAGAAAAAGTAGCTAAATATCTTTCCAGCTTTGCAAAGAACAAGTATATGAATTAATTGGCAACTAAATCTTATCTGTTCAATAATCATCTGTCAAAGGGTTTCTATTTGTAATTAGACAGTTAAAATCAAATTATTAGTGAGAAGAATATCCAATATTTTTGCTATATAACTTACTATACAGCAGACGATCGGTCTTCTGTTTCTCATGCATTAAATCCTGGGTTCTCTCAGAAACCAGCATCTCCAGATGTTTGCTATATTTCTCCATCTAAACAACACAGAGAATTGCATAAAATAATCCTTTTACTGGAACAGACTCATAGTTGAATAGTATTTTAGCATTTGAATGATTCCACTTTGAAAACATTCAGATAAGCAAAGGCTCAGGTCTGAGATTGTGAATTTTTTCTGACAAAATCCAAAGATCAGATTTCTCCCTAGGTAAATTTATGATTCTAGAGTTGATATTGTTGCTTACACATAAGAGGGCAGAAGCCAGTTCCAGAATTTTCTAAGTCTGTGCAAACATGAGAGGTCAAACCTAATGCAGTGACCAAGCTGCACACATGGCTTAAAATATGTTACCAAAACTGAAGTTATCAAAATCTCAGTCTTTTATCAAAAGGTCACAATGCTGTTTCAAAAACCATTCTGCTACGCTATGCTATGTTTTTTGCATCCTTGCTCTGTGTGAGACAACCGACTGTGGAGGCAGTAGTCTTTTCTCTGCTGATGGGTTTAAGATGCTCTTCTCAAAATGCATCTGGAAACATGCTGTTTGTGGCATGCAGGGATTATATACTCCCAGTACTGTAAGACCAACACAAAGCCATTGGGAAAGGGAATAAAGTTTCCTGAAAGAGTTTTAAAAAAGCACACAACATTTGATTGAAGAAACAAAAGTGTTCAGGCCCAAAGAAGTTGAGAAAGTTAAGAAAAACTGACAGAAATGGAATGAGAAGGCAAGCTGGGTCTCAAGCAGAACTGCAGCTACAATCAGCTCACCAGAGTGAATGAACGACTGGATATTCCCATTAAACAAGGGGTATGAGATCAAAAGCAAACTCGAAAGACAGAGGTGAAAGTTATTGCAAGTGAGCAGATTGACTTGGATTGGATTAAAAAACTAAATTTACCAGAGTCATCATCATGTCAACAGGGCTAACTTTATTAGGATTCATCTTGTACAACATTTTCTTGACTTGTTCAAATGTAGGCCTTTGGGCTGGATTATTTTTTCTGCACCTTCTGATTAACTGCAGCAGGAAAAGAGTCAGAAAAGCAAACAACCTTTCGTTATTCCAAGCACAGGCAGTGTTTCTAAATAATACTACTACTTCCTTGGTGCAAATTGTGCATGTAAAGCCCTATCTGTAGCTGGTGAAACATGGCAGAGCTATTCTGAGGTCTCTGGAGTTCTACAGATTTATGCTGAATGACGGATGTTAGTTCATGAAAGTGCTGCTGTGGGAAATCATGAATTAGATGCTCACATTCCTTCTGTCAAACACTGCTTAAGATCTTGTCTTGTGCTTTAAGACAGTGATAAGCTGTTGGAGTCACATACTATTTTCAGAGGATTTGTCTGTACACAAAATCCACAAAACCCAGTGCTGCTTATGAGAAGTTTGTTAGATTTAGGTTGCTACAAACCACCAAAGGTGAATTATATAGCTTTTAATCTGAAACAAAGATGCCAGAAGCTTATTCTGATTTAATTGAACTGGGGTGGGGGGTGGGGATGTACTTTGTTTTATTAGGCAGTTTAAACCTACTGAACACATAGACCTGTGGCACTAGAATCAAACCAAACTCACACTTTGCCTGAAACACATACTTCATTATTTGAAAGTCCTTTGCCAGTAAACTAAATAGATATTACTAATATAAAATATGTATGGAACTCAACACTTTATAATAAAATGAAAATGCACAAAAATCAATGACTTAATATTAAAACCAACATTTATCATACTGACAATTTGAGGGTACAAACAAAATTTTCAATTTGTCAGAATGACTGGTTTTTTATTAAGGATATTAAAGTATTTCATTGTGCCTCTTTTGAGATGTGCCTCTTACTTCTGGGTTGTTTACGTTAATCAAAGGTAATATTGCCATAGAACTTCTGTGACATGTCTTAAATTCACTTCAATAAAGAATTTTTGTACACAATATTGTATCTGCTCACCTCTATGTAATCTGAGGGACATGGACAAGAATTCTCAGCCTTTCCCGAAATTAATTCTGCCAAAGGTGGGCACCAAGAATATTCAGCTGAATGCATGTCATCTTTCTAGAGAAAAATGGATTAAACGACGTTGAAACAAGTGGCGTGTTTTTCATACCACCCATTGAAAATATATTACTATGTTCATCATCATTTTATGATGTCCTCCCTATCACTTCCAGACCAGTTTTTTTACATGAGCATACAGGGGAGGAAAAAAAAAAAGAGAAAGAAAAAAGATATAACCCAAACTGAGTGGCCTTGTCTAAAAGCTTTTTCATGGCTGAAAGACTTTGTGTTTATAAGAAGTAAACAACTTTTGAAACAAATGAATATCTGGCAAGATATTAGGAAACTTTGAGCCACCACAAGGCCTACACTGGTCTATTATCACTAACTGTCAGAAATGGAAGAATGGTAGTTTCAGGTCTTCATTGTTAGACTTCTTGTTAAGCAAATTATTTCAGACAGAACATGGTTACATATCTAGAACATCTGGTTTCAATTTCAGAGGGCATTTTTTGTGTTTGCCATTTAACACTGATCACAAGACACAGGCAAAGATGACATTTTCCTTATGGAGAGCAGCTCCTTTGCTCTTCTAGCATATTCTTACCACTGCAAGACTCCACTGAAATGGCCTGCACATAACAGGAAAGGGAAGGAACAACAGGAGAAAAAGGAAAATGTTCTCCCGCCACCGCCCCTGCCATTAAGCCTCACAGAGCTAACCAAAATGCAATTTTGGAGCTACATTATTTTTATTATAGACTCTTCTTCAAAGTCTTGAAGGAAAGACTGGTAGATGGATGAGGAAGCCCTGGTTGCATATTCCGATGGAACTGAACTTGCACCCACAAAATCAAGAGGAAAACGCATGCTCAAAAAATAAATCAAAGGTGCAGTTATTCAGAGTTTGATTTGTAACTTCAGGAGAAATAGAATCAAAGTTGTCATGCAAACTTCAAAGTTCATCTTTACTTACTGGCATAGGGTCACTTCTTGTGGCAATTTCTATTAAAATGATGGAATAACTGCAGAATAAAAGCAAACCAAAATCTTAATGAAATAATAGGTAACAGAGTCAGTGATTTCTTCTTGCCATGATTTCTTTTTGTTCCCCATTTTATGACTGAAAGCCCAGTATCCCAAAAGGGAGGATGGCAACATCTGTTACTATTCTGTGTTTTCAGAGATCTGCCACTGATCATTTCATAGCAGTGTCCTCTCAGTTATCAGTCTCAGAGATGAAGCATTTGAGTGTGATGGACAGCAAGACAATTTTCCCTGGAAGAATTAATGGAATCCAGAGGGGATATGTGCAGGGACTTACATTGATACCTACCCATTAAACATACATGACAGGTTTGTGCTGTAATCAAGGGAGGCAGGAGCAGGTTCATCAGGATCATTAGCTGGAGGAGTGTCTTCTTTTCAGCACAGATCACTGCTCTGGAAAATCTCCATAAGTCAAAGTTGAGACAGCGTGTCCAGAGTAGATCTTTCACAGTAAGCATTTTGCTCATTCTTTCTGAATTATGTTTTCATCATCATCATCTTCCTCAGATGAACCAAGATCAAACACATTCATCAAGGGTGAAGAATGAAAAAAATGGGGTAGCAACTGGGTGTTCATCCTCCTTATTGAACTCACTATAGATCTTTTAGAACAGTGATGTCTAAGAAGCCAGCACCTCCACCAGCCAGCAATCCTGATAAAAATGCTCTTGCCTCTTCATGTATTGAAACTGTGTAATAATTAACTCCCTATATGCATCTCTACTTGAAAAAAATCATTTTTATGGGGAATATTGGTTTGCAATCTGTTGCATTGCTAATGGTTGCTCTGTTCTGTAAGGCATTCTAGCTATATAATGGGGTATTTCTATCTATCTTTCAGTCCACTCATGGATCACCACTGGCAAATAAAACAATTCATATAAACCAAGCTGAATAATGTAGAAAATAATCTGATGAGATTTTTGTGTTAATTTGAGGGTGATTTGTAGTAGAAAGGAAAACCAATCCTGATAAGACAGAAAAGCTGAAGCAGATTTTCAAGGATAATAATTGGATAATGATAACTCTAATAAAGCAGTATTGATCTCATTCACCTTCAGCAGTACTGCTCAATAAAGTCCAAACATAGTGGATAGTGAAATTCACTAACAATTACAAATCAAGAGGAGCCAATCTAGGAGAAACTGTGACTGGAAACAGCTCAAACAGGACCTGCTTTCATGTTCCTGTTCTCATTTCCATTTTAGCTTTCCCATCTGACCAACACATTCCCTGGACAACTTTAAAAGCAAGTGATTCATCTTTAAAAGCACACAAAATTACAAGTCTCGCTCCTGCCATTTCTACTGCAGGGCCATACTTTCAGCAAAATTAATGGAGTTTTTGCACAGATAAAAACTGAGGGTTTCAAGACCGGGACACCGCTCTCTGGCCAGTGAGCCCACATACATGTATCAGGAAGGCTTAGCACCTGCTCATATCCTGAAACACAAACTGTGTTAAAATGCATGTTCTGAAGAATAGCTCAGTTAAAAAGACAACCCTTTTAATGCTACAGGGCACATCTCTAGCTTTCTTCCCTGACTGCACATTGCTCTTCTCCCTTTTCTGATTTCATCTCTTACTTTTTTTCCTTTTTTTACCAAGAAAGGATTAACTGTAGGAGAACAAAAGAGGGCCTGGATTTTGCAGACATGGGGACTTACAGCAAGATAGATTCAGCAAGCATTCACTGAATCTGTCAAAAGTTCATTGTAGTCATCTATGATGGGAGCAAATTAGCTCTCAGCACTATTTTAAGGGGAGTCCTTGCAAGAAATGCCTTCAGAAGGCCAGGTTGCTTGCAAAGTCAAGTAATGATATCTAAACCGAACAGGTGCAAAGTGCGAACCAGACAGGCACCAAGGAAACATTTTCTGGGATGTATTTTGGCTGTGGGACAATGATATACTGCAATGCATAAGACAATCCTAAAAATACCGCTTAGCTGGAGCACAGTACTTTCTAAGACCATTCCATGTTGAAAAAGTAAAGACCGACACAGAACAAATGACAATATCCAGAAATATCAGTACAGTGACAAACTGCCTTTAGCTGAGCTATTTTGAAACAAATTCTAAGGGCATGTTTAAGCCTATAGCTGTATTATTGAGACCTCAAATTCTTACTTACATAATCTGATAGAATGGACTACAATTAATAATGTTCTAGCACATTGTATACGCATACATTTCTTTACAAGGGAATAATGTGCATTAAATGCGTTAAATCATATATGTAAAATCATGTCTTCAGTCCATATAATTTTTAATGGATCCTAACTGAAAAAAAGGGGAAGACTTAACAGCATTTTCTGTTTCTGCAACTAATTTTTCAATAAAAGCCTGATAATAGTCAATTAAGTCAGTTAGCATTTGTTGTGGCCTTTTGCAGGCCAGAGTAAAACTCAGGGCTTTTGATAAAAGGCAAGTCAATTAAGTCAGTTAGCATTTGTTGTGGCCTTTTGCAGGCCAGAGTAAAACTCAGGGCTTTTGATAAAAGGCAATTATAGCTACTCTTTGGTAAATGTTGTTAATAAACAGTGCTAACAACCATGCTGCTTTCTGCTCAACTGTGTTGCAATATCAGCATTTCAATCTCTAATTGAATTCTAGTTCTTTACATTCTGCTAGCTACCAAAGTCACCAGGAAATAGAAGACTCCTGCTGGGCTGGGAATGTGGCAAGAAAGAGTAAGAGAAAAAGGCCACAAAATATCTTATTGTACCATCTTGCATTTTCCCCTTTCAAATGCTTTCAGCAAACTACTGGAAATAAGCAGACAGAGAAAGTATGATTGTCATGATACAGAATACACCAAGAACACAGTCATTTTCCTACATAATACAGAAAAATCATGCAAGAACCAAGAAATATAGGGTTGGGTTTTTTTTAAAAAAAAAAAAACAACCAACCTAGTTCGATGACTTTTTCATTGGATTATTATTCTCTGAAAATTCAATTGTAATCTTGTTTATCTGAAAAGTGATTGAATAGAAGCTATCCATCATTGGTAAGGCTAAACATGATAGCCAAAAAAGCCATTGCAAAGTGATCTCCTATAAAGGCTTCTGAAAGGAAAGGGATAGAGCTATTCACTAGTGCATCCATTTCCTTTTCCTACCTCTATTTTTTCTCTGCAAACCAAATACTGCCACTGTGTGTATGCAGCAAAATAATGTGTTGACACTATAGAATTATGGGATGTATATGTGGGTTATGACATTCTGGAAAACTGATGGTATTCACTTCTAAGGTATTGAAAATAATCTAGTTTTTCATATGAAACAACAATAAAAAAGGATTACTAGACAATAGCAGATTTTTATACCTTTTTTATCTACCAGTCCAGAGGAACTCCTTATAGATCATTAGACCAGCTCTGCATTTATATAATGTTGGTGAGTTCAGTATTTGGTTATCTACCTTGAATGAGAAGATTCTATGATATCTATGCTGTTCTGTATTCCAGGTTCAATCCTTATTAAATACAAGTAAACATACACCTGGGGTGACACAGAATTACACTGAGCCTAATTGTGATTAAAGAATACTCAATTTAAGATGATGTTACTAAGTGTAAGAAACAGAAAAATTTAACTACCTGTAGACATCTGTCATAGCATTAGGTTCAAAGTCTGCAAGAGAATGAATTTCAGGAGCTGTGTAAATCTCTATCAAATGCTGCTGGTATGAGCTTGACCCCTCAGGAGAATCTTCTTTTCTGTATGATTGTAAACCATAATCTAACATGGAAGAAAACAGGAAGCAAACTCTTCAGTGGGTACTTCTCTGAAGTCCATGCATTAATAGACAGTAACACAACTAGTCTAAAGGAATTAATTTTCCCTGCTTGAAATACACGTCTTAGTCTAAAAATAGTGTTTGTGTGGTGGTCTTGTCCCTCTAAACAATTGCAAATATAGGATCTGGAAACCAAATATTTGGGTAAGATAGCCTCACAGCAGGGAAGTTGAACTACATGGCCCCTTCCAATCAGAATTATTTTATGACGTTATAAGATTTTATTCAGAGAATAGACTCACTTCAGTGCAGGAGTTAGCATGCAAATGCAGGTTTCTGTTCTACTTGTCCCCTGATACTTATCTGTGGCAGCAGATTGCTAGACTAATTACAAGTTAAACTAGAACTACTGAAAATCCGATGGTGGTTTGCACACCATGAGCTTCAGAACAAAGGCAGCATAAACGTGAAAATCTTTGCAGCTATACTTTTAGCATAACATAGAAGGGCATGTGACTCAGCATTGGAGAGGAGAAAAAAACAACGGACTTCAGCTGTCTTTCTGATATAAACAGCACTCTGCTGAGTGTACGGGGAGGCAGGATACAGATGTTTGGTTTTGTCTGGAGTGACCTCTGATTAAGATGGTCCTAGAACTTTATTATTTATGTTGGAGGTCATTCAAATAACTCCCATACTGGTTATTTGTGAGGTTGGTTTGACATTATTGCATCCAGATAAACCATGAATATTTGAAGTCTCAACAGTGCTACCAGTTAACTTCTGAACAATTTCAGAGAGATTCCATTTAATTCAGAGGAGCTGTGCTAAGCTGATGTAATCTAACTATCTAAATTTTTTATGCTTTTCCCCGGAACAGTCTCTAGGCAAAGGAGGCAGTTCTGAAGGCAGCAGGATACTAACCGAGTTGGAGAAACAGTCATGGCCCTGTGTAGGAGCCTTACTCATAGGATGAACCATTGAAAGACAAATCTGTTGCTGCTGTTTTTAAGATGGCTGCAGGTTATAGAGTGTGATAACTTCTTTGGGAAGGAAGTAGAAGAGATGATCATTGTTTTCATTCTCTTCGGCAGCTGCAAACTAAACTAGGCTCTCTAGTGGTTTTCCTGTCCCCACAGGCTGTCTTCCTGTACCAGGAGCAGACCAGACCTGAAGCTCTGTCTCTGGGAGAATACAACACAGTTGTGTGTACAGGACTGAAAAACTCTGAGTTGAGTCTGCTTTCCTCCATGAAACTACCTTATGTTTACCTATCAGTCAGCACTATTGCATGTCTTTACAGCACTGTCCATGGCTCAGGTTGTCTCTCTGTATCAAAGCTGAGAAGGTGACAGAGTTTCTGCTCAGACTGATGTTTGATAGACTCCATCATTTGTGGGATCTGATGTGTGTGTCAGTAACACATGTTAAATGACTTGGCATGATAACGTAACATGAAACTTGCTTCAGCATGGGGCACTTCTAATGAAGGCTGGTATAGTCAGCATTTCCACGTGAAATATCAACTTGGAGGTGCTTGGGAGGAGTGTTGAGTGTGAAATCTATATGCACTAGTGGGTTAGCTGGACAGTTTTGAAATTGTGTTTCTTATTTTCTCTTTACCTGCAATTTTACAAACCCAGCGGTCATCTATCACACAATTACTAGATTTCAACCGTCCATGATACATTTTGTGGTGGTGAAGATAGGCCATTCCTTGTGCAATATCAGTAGCAAAAGAAAACCTGAAAGACAAAAATCAATGAGCTAGTATTTCCACTAAACCCTCACTCAGGAGTGGCTCCAAAGCCTACTGAAGTTGACAGAAAGCCTCCATATGACTGCAATAGCTTTCAGTTTGTGTCCCCAAGCTCATTTTTCAAAACACTTAAGATTGTTACTGAAAGCCCTTAAGTCCCACTCTGTTGTGTGAGTCCACAGGCCTTTAGCCTCTTTAAAGACAATTTAGTTTCATCTAGAAATTCCCAGTACCTTTGTATCCTTGAGAGTACTTTCAAATGTCTGCAAGAGGAACAATTTTATATTAACTTTCTCACTTTATTTGGAGGGTTCTCTCCCTTACAGTCTTTCTTTGCTGAAGGCAAACATAAGGCAGAAGTAGAAAGAGTATGCCAAGTAGACTATTCTCAAAAAACAATGTCATTGCCTTCATGGAAGTTTCATTGACAATCTGAGCTCATTTTCTATATTGGTAAATATAATAAAGTGTTTGAGGGTATGCTAATCATTTCACCAATATGTGTTCACAAGCAGAGATGCAGTGATTTTTTATTTAAATGGGGATGCCCAAGATATTTGGGAACAAAATGAAGTTACATGGGGAAAAAGGTTTAAAAGCAGTTTTGCAGTATAACCAGAGATGGGTTGAAAAGTCATTGGCTTAGCATGACCAGTGCTAAACATATGATTGCTCAAAATTCCAGAAGACAAGTTGGGCTCGATATTTGAATTTGCTTTCTTTCTTTCTTTTTCATTCTCTCCATATCACAGTGCAGGCCTGTCTATCCAAGGACTTTATCTAAAATTAACAACTTGTCCTAAACAACACATAGCACAGTTTGTGTCATTTAGTTTTTCAAAAGTTTTTTTCTACCTGAAGCCCCAGTTCAAAGGAATGTCTTCATTGAGCAGAACATCATTCAGGCTGCCTTTGGGGCAGTACTCTGTCACTATGGCAACATTCGGCACTTCTATACAACCTCCAATGAATTTGCAGAGATTGGGATGATCAAGTTCCCTGTGAAAATCAATAGGAATCACAGCACACCAGCAATTTTTATAGATGTTCTTCCTGCTTTTTTGTAGGGTAACTGAAAAACCATGTGCCTTGTCTCACAATGCAGAGAGAAAAGTAAAACAGGCATAAGATTTTCATCTTGTGTCAAAGCAAAGTTTGAAAGAAAGAGGAATGGGAATTTACAGTCACATTTTGACAGATTGTAACCCCTAAAGCACCAGTGTAAAAATGGAACAACATACACTTCTCAGCTTTCATTTCTTACCTTACTTGCTTCACTTCTTTACGTATGGATTTGGACAGTGTGAATGCCTTCTTCATTATTTTCTTTATGGCCACTGTTCTACCATCACTGAAACAGAAAGAAATGCTGTTCAGAGTTTTAGGCCAATTTTGTAAGCCAGACTACCAAAATTGAATGGGTACTTTTTTCTACAGTGGGCAGTTTCATATCTTTAGGAATGAAGCACAGAATTTAACCATGTCCATATGTGGGTGTAAATCCGGATCTGAGTACATGGCAGGTAACAGGGTCCTGTTTCTATGATAATGGAAGTTTTAGTGATTATATTCAAACATCCTTGATCTGTGAATGACATTTGGAAGATGAGAGTGTTAGAATCAGTTGAAGCAATTGGAAGATGGAGTAGCAGCAAAGGAAATGTCAGAGCCAGTGAAACATACACAGCCAACATCCCTGCTATCTGTTGCTTCTGTCTACTGTTTTGGAGATCCGCCACTGATATTTAACAACATTTTGTTCAAGAATGAAGCATGCTCATCCATGAAGCAGCTGACTTTGATAGACAGAAAAGGAATTTTCCTTGGAAGAATAAAGGAATCCAGTGGAGATACATGCAGGAATTTAAGTTATACCCACCATGTAAATACAGAGTATGGGGTACAGGGTCTGTGGTGTAGCAGAGGTAGGTACTTGCCAATAAGACCAAATGTCCCATTCGTACATCTTTCACCTTTGATGAATGTATTTGGCCTTGATTCATCTGAGGAAGATGATGATGATGAAAATGTCATCATTTAGAAAAAAGCAGCAAAAATGCTCACTGTAAAAGATCTATGCTGGACACAGTGTCTCATCAATGAAGTGGCTGTGATTTTCTAGAACAGTGATCTATGCTGCGAAGGCAGCTGCTTCCCCAGCTGATGATACTAAGTAAGCTCCTCTATCCTGCAAAGCACAGATCATGCCCTGTATAATCAAATGGTAGATATTACTTCCATCTTGTTCTACCCCTACCCCCTAATCATGTTATTTTTATGGGGGAAAAACTGCTTTCTGGATAACAGGATATGGCTATACTCTTTGCCTGTATAGTTATATGATGTGCACCTTTATAATATGATTCAGAGGTGAAATGTTCTGTATCTTCAGCCACGTCAGCTGGTTTAAGGACAAGCCTTTTAACAAGTCCCTAAGAGAAAAAGAGAAATGACAACCAAAACAGAAGCCTGGCACATAAGATATTCCACAGCCAGTATGTGGTACAGAAGTCAGATGATGGTTATTAACTTACAGGATTTGGCCTAACAAAAGAAATTCAAGTTTTTGCACTGCTTTTTAACAGTAAAGTGGCAAGAACCAGAAAGCAAGATGAAACTATAGTATAGTAGGCACTGCAGTAAATGTGTAATATATTGACTTACTATCTCCCAGTCTGGGTGAAGTACTGTTTCCTGGACATGTTAGCAGTGGCTGTGCAGGAGCTCAGAGCAGTGATACAGCTGGCATTGGAGTCACTGGGTGCTGGGGGAGCACTCATCATGCTTCCTGTTTCTGTCCGTACTATGCGATCTAAATGGGATGTGGGATGAGAAAAGGCACCTGAAGATGCATATTATTGCCAGGGTAGAGACTCTAGAGGCAGACAAATACAAGGAATTCTCCAAATCTTTGCATCTCACCTGGTCTTGTCAACACTTAAGACAGAAAGTCATTGCTTGGAACGTGACTGCTGCATAAGAAGTAAAAACTTCCAGAGGTCATTCATTGCCAGAGATCTTTTCCATTAATCCTTAGGATTTGATGCAAGTTTTGTTTCTCTGCTCTTGGGACGATTAGCCCTTGGTGCTACTTAGATGCTGAGGACAGAACCCAGGGATGCAGAGCAAGCCCTGTGCCATACTTTAACAAGTCTATTTGGAGCTCCTAGAATACTGTAAAGTACAGGGATGTGGGAAGTGATTCTGACACCAGAGGGAAGTCAGAGAAGAGCAACAATACAGTCAGATGGAAAATAAAAAAAAATCAGTCATCCCAATGTATGTTTTTTAATCTCTGTTAACCATCTCAAGGTAACAAAATGGATTTCAAAACAAATTTAATGAATTGCATATAATTTCACCATCTCAAATCAAACTCCAGATTTAGCCAATTAGTCTCAGCATTGCTGAAACCTCTCAACTCTCCCTGGTATCAGTATCCAATGAAGTGTTGCTAAGGAAGTTCAGCATCTCACCTTGCATCAGGACTGTCATGTTCCCACACCACAGTATTATCCATATGCAGTTCAAAATTGCCTTGATGTTTGGAGTCTTTCTACGGCATTCCACCCAGAAATATATTACAAATCCCTGAGATACCTTTGAGAATAAGACTGTGCATGTATATATGTGCATACATATGTGTATATATGTATATATAGTGCAATGGACCAAAAAAAGCAGTTATCTTGAAAAAATAAAGCTAAGTTTTCACAGTACAGGCTACATACCCTGGGCATAGCACTGCTGATGTGTTTCTTTTTGGATAACCATATATTTCAGACCTCTATGGGTATCTCCGGACAGCTCTGATACTGTCTGTTTCCAAACCTCTTCATATTATCAGTCCTCATTACTACTAAGTTGTCAATTATCACTCCTAGGTCTTAAACAGTATCGCTGCTTCACAGGGTCCTCTCCAAAAAAACGGTGTCTTTCATCTTGGATTTTTCACATTAATTTTTAATGTGTTATTTTTTGATCATGCTTCTGATTTCCCTCAGTCTCTATCGTTTCTCCTTCCATGTGATATTTATGACCTCTTCTAATTCACTATCAGCTGAAAATTTGCTCGTGTTCCTTTTTGCTATATTGAGAGACACTTTTCCCTGAGTGTTCCATTTTTGTTTTCACAAATCTGGATTGAAATTCAGTTTGGTTTACATACATTAATTTCTAAGCCAACATCTGTTCTTTACAGCAACAAGGATATCATATCAAAACTACAGAGAAATCAACATTCAAGTCCAAGGCTGACAGTAACTGTACATTAACACAAACATTTCTTGACACTTCTACTAGCAACACAATGACATAACACAGACAAAGCAGACATCTTTCTAGCAATTCCTCACAGAGACAGAAAGTGAGAGCACAGACCTATTAACTTCACGAGATTTCTACAGATTTACTCTTTCTGAGGGTCTGAGCATTGTTTTCCTTCTGAATGTTAAAACAATGAACAGCAAAGTAAATAATCTATACCTATTTTAACTGCAGCACAGTAAAGCATATAATAACATCTGATTTTATTCTTAACATGTTTAATTAGAACCAATTAAATAATATTTGATATCCAGACGGTAAAATGAAAAAAGCTCTGGCCACAATGAATCACTGTTGCAGCAAGTCTGTCACAGATAGAATAGACTGAAAGAAATTATGATTTCATTATATTCTTCATTATATTTGTGCAAATCCAGGGCAACTTAGTGAGACCAATTATACAGAATGATACATTCACTGAGGCAACTGTAATTTATTTTGTCCAAGTCTAGAGGTTATCTGTTTATTTTGAGGTATGCGTATCTTTTTTAGTTGACAAATCACCATAAAAAAGGAAATTATTTAAAACAACTTTGACATGTAAAGTTTCAATAAGCAAAATATCAGTGATCAGCTCACAGAGGTTACAGGGATGAACCTTTGGATATGTTTTCACACATTGGTTCACCTTTTGTAAGACTCTTGAAACATGAAGTTGTATTTATGATTGAGATTATCTCTTAAAATTGTTAAGGAAACATCATATTATCAAAATGACAAGTTACTAACCTTGTTTAATGGAAGTGAAGTCTATAATCCAGCTTTCATCCCAAAACATCTTTTGTTTCTGATACTGAAACCACTACAAAAATAAATCAAATTAATTCCTCATATAGCCCTACTAATTTTGAAGGAATTAAACCAGAGATTATTTTTTTTCCAAATATGAAAGTTTATAAGTATCCAAACAAAATCTGATGTTTAAGCATACAACATATATCTTATGAGTAACTTTAGAACCAAAAGTATTAATACCAGGCTTAAAAGAAAACAGCATCTAATAAATACCTTTAAAACTGTACATTTTATGTTCTAGAATCTAATTACATGCTATATTTTGCATTGGCTACAAACCCTCCATTGTTGGAAATACTTCTTATGCACTACATTTACATCTCAGCCTGGACATCAGATGAACAGTTTACATCACCTCACGTCATGGAAATGTCCTACACTATATAAGTGCATGGCAAGAACACTGTACATCCCAACCCTAAGATAAGGAGCAGTACATCCTATATAATACATATATATATATATAATATATAATATAATAAAATTAGCCCCAGTCCACAGATGAGGTCATATCATGTCAAATACTCTAGCATAAAGAACATTAGGTAAGGATTCTGTGGCTACTTTGTAAAGAAGGTATCAATCCAATAGCTGATTTTCTGTAGAGCTGACATGCAAAACTAACGCAGAAAGTGTAAACACATGCTTTCAAAAGAGGAGGAGCAGATTAAATTATACAGCTGTTATAGCTGCAGTCAATGCCAAAATGTGAAACCAAAGCAGCATTACACTGTTTTCTATAGTGTGGAATTTAATATTGAAACAGGTAACAAAAGCCCAGATAACACACAAGGAACATGGTGTGGAGATTATTTTGATATTTTTGTAGACATTTATGACAAATATAGAGCTGACTGAATCAAAATCATCCTGTTTATTTCAAAAGGTTTCTGAGAAAAAAGATCTACATCTTGCAAAGGTATGACTGAATGAAGACATAGTAGCTAGAAGTGACCACTAGGCTGGCTACATGCACTGATATTAAAGGAATCCTCTTCTCAACTCGAATGATTAGAGAAGGCATTAGTTTCCCGGATCATTCTTTTTACAGGTTATTAATTACTGGATTGGATAAAAGTAACTTTCCTATCTTGTTTACTTATCGCCTAAAAAAAACATAAAAAAAGAAGAGGCTTCTGCAGAAGTTGGCAAGCATAAGTATACAGAAATGGAAGAAGAAAAAAATAAACCTCAAAACCAACAGAAAAATAGCAGAAATATTAGCTAAATTTTGCTACAAGACCTTTAGATAAGCCTGTGCAAGGCAAAGAAACTTCATTACTCTTTCTAAAATGGCAACTGTTTAAAACTATCTGAACTTCTCATCTGTCCAATGACACATTTCTAACAGATCATATGGTTTTACAGGACAGATACTATAAAGACATCGCAACAACTACCCTGTGGGTTATAAATGCTCAAATAGTTTTCAACAGTGCTTCCGTTCCTAACTCACAAAGCCACACAAGAGAGGTACAGAATAGAGGAAAAAACCTAATTGTGATTCAGGCCTCCTGTAGTACCTTACTTGGTGGCCCATCAGTCTTCTGCTCATTCCCTCTCTTGTACGGCAACTGCTGTACAAGATGGAAAAAGAAGGAATCCCTGAGGAAAGAGGAGCCTATCAATTTACAGGATTTATAGGCCAACCCCAAATAAATTATGTTATGTACACAGTCAATACAGTGACTCTACAACTGCCATGTTCACCTGCTAAATCGTTGTTATGAAAATCAGAAATGTATTTTTATTCAAGATGCAGACACATAAGGAATGCAGATCCTCTTTCCCAGGAGCACTGTGAAGTAATAAGCCATAACAGAATGCTGTCTCTTCTTTATACATTTTCTTTCAAAAGTATCCAAAACTACTTCTTTCATACTCATACAGTCATCTCTCCTCAACCAGTTTTTGTTTTTTCCTTCATGAGCCTGTTATAATAATTGATAACTCTTCTGCAAAATTAATCACTTTGAACTAAACCAAACTGGTTCAGTTACACTAATAAGCCTATAAAAACCAAACAAATAAAAAGCCAGAAAAAAAAGAAAGATCCTCTTCTCATTATTTCTTTTCAGAATATCCCAAATTGAATGTTTTCCATTATAAGTTGTATTTGGACTCTGAGGTTTAATGGCCTCTAGTAGAGCTAATCTCTTTATGAATTTACTTCATTTGTTTTTTAGTTAATTTATACTTCTGGCCTCCATAGGGTTTTGAAGTGGTTAATTTCGTAAGAGAGTTTTAGTCTCAGTGAAAAGTACTCTTACTTTACTGGCAATCTCTAGCTCCCATGTCGTGAAAAAACACTTCTTCCTTTACCATTATATATCTGTATGTCTGTTACATTCCTCTTCAGTCTTCTCTCTTACAGGATGAAAATTCCTAGCCCAATGAGCCTCCCCTCATAAAGAAGCCAAAAAGGTTGTTTCCCTTCCTTCTGTGGGTTGGGGTGTTTTTTTGTTTTGTTTTGATTTGGTTTGTTGTTCTATAACACACAGGTTCTGGATATAGAAGAAAATCTATCCTCCTCCTAAGAGAGAGCTCCACTCTAACCAACCAAATCCCGGAAGCAAGAGAAAGGAAATATAAGAGGAGAGAAAGGATACTTACCATGACCGCCACAATGAAGCCAGCGGAGACTAAACATATCGGTAAGGCAATTGCTATCCTAGCATCAGCAGACAGTGGGCATTCCCCACAATCTGCCGGACAGATAGAGCAGCCTTCTTCTTCCTCACAAAAGCCATCTCCACACACTGATTAGAAAAGGAAACACGTATCAGAATACTTTAAGGCAGTTTCATCCATCCACGAGGTTCTATTCAGATTTAAATACATGGTTCTTGAGCTGGGAAGCTTCAGAGTACTAGAAAGAATAAATTTTGAGGAATCCAGATAGCACCCCAGCAGCTGAAAGAATAATTTGAATTTTTAAAGTGATACAGGACCTCTTTGATGAGCTTAAATTGTTAATGACATCAGAGCCTTTGACATGTTTTGTGTATAAATCACTTTATCACTCCTCTGTTTCTCATTGTCTGTATGTTTTTTTCTAAGACTTAAAGTTCCTCAAGGCAGGCGTTGTCTTTTATATTCTTTGTACTTAACCCAGCCCTTGAGATCCCCAGAAGATGGTGACCTTTCCTCAGCAGCAGCAGAAGACACTGGATACTGCAGAAGGAAACCTTGCAACTCGTACTTCAAGGATTTCTGTTTCCCCAAGGTCTTATGAAGATTATCAGCAGTATCAGATGTGATTTAAAACAAAAGCCCTGAAGGACAACACTCCTTCTCCCATGTTCTGGACGGTGTTTCAATTTTACCTCTAAGACTAAACTAATATCATGCTGCACTTCAGCCTTCTGAGACAAGCTGAAGGTATTATTCTGTCACTATGTAATATATTTTAAAAAAAAACCCAAACCCTCTACGAAACCAAATCCACTGCTCAGTAATAATTTTGCCTCAGTCTATTCGATTCCAGTATAATACTGGGATCATCACAGAAGTCACTTTCTGCCTTGGGTACAGCTGCATTTTTAAAATTTCTTTTCTGATAAATGGTAAGTTTCCTGGAAAACTCAATTGCAGCTATTTTGAAATGAATAGCAAAATCTATAACTAATTACTTGCATGCACATTGGAGCTGCTTTGGTTCTTTTTTTTTTTTTTTTCGTATTTTTTTTTTTTTCCCCATAACACTGGGAAATACATTGTCAAACTTCCAAAAGAGTAGCTAACAAGAGTACATTAATGACATTCCTATTTTACCTAATATTTTCCTTCAGGTTGTGTGTTTAATTTATTAAATAAACTCCACTTTTTAGATTTTACATTGCCAAAAGAATTGTTACATTATTTCTGCTTCCCTGCATACAGCTATGTTAAAGTGAATGAAAGACTGATGCTTTTGGGATCAACTGGACTTTAATGTGAACAAGGGAACTAAGATGGGTTTCTACCTTTCCAATATGATTAAGTCTAGTCTGCTCCCCTTCAGATGAAGAGTGTCCAGATCCTCACAACATACTAGCTGGAAGAGTATTTCGAAGAGTATTTTCAAATCCCCATCAACTGCAGACAAGCCTTGTGGTACCTGAAACTGCTGTTCATGGTATTCGACGTTCCCTATTTGACAAGTGTGGCTTCCTACTGTTCCTACATTCATACACAGGTTCGAGGGTCAAACACCTTTTCAGATGTTTAGTTTTATGTGAAAAAGAATTTTAGGAAGACTTTTTTGTGTATTTTCAATGGTAAGAGGGTGTAGGAGTCCCTTTTGCTCTTAGTAACCATGCATGAATGTATTTGGTTTGTGTGGCAGGGTTTTGGTAGTGAGGGGGCTACTGGGGTGGCTTCTATGAGAAGCTGCTAGAAGCTTCCCCTGTGTCTGATAGAGCCAACACCAGCTGGCTCCAAGGCGGACCTGCTCCTGGCCAAGGCCAAGCCAATCCACACCTATGTGATAACATATTTAAGAAGGGAAAACCAAAAAGTTAGATGAGCTTTTGCAGCAGAGAGAGAAGTGAGAAGATGTGAGAAACTTTGTAGGCACCAAGGCCAGTGCAGAAGGAGGGGCAGGAGGTGCTCCAGGCACCAGAGCAGAGATTCCCCTGCAGCCCCTGGAGAAGACCATGGTGAGGCAGGCTGTCCACCTGCAGCCCATGGAGGTCCATAGTGGAGCAGATATCCACCTGCAGCCCATGGAGGACCCCACAACGGAGCAGGTGGAGACACCTGAAGGAGGCTGTGACCCCAAGGGAAGCCCACACCGGGGCAGGCTCCTGGCAGGACCTGTGGCCCTGTGGAGAGAGGAGCCCACACCAGAGCAGGTTTGCTGGCAGGACTTGTGACCCCATGGGGGACCCACGCTGGAGCAGTCTGTTCCTGAAGGTCTGCACCNCACCTGGCCTCCAGCCAGGGTCAACCCAACACAATGAATGATAAAAGCATCGAGATTTGCAGCCAATAAGCAACTCCCTCACATCTTCATTTTAAAGCATACCTACTGCAGGAAGGACTGTGGTTTTTGCTTCCAGAGCAACTTGCATTCTCCCAACTCTGATGTGTGCGATGAGAGACGTCACACCCACATGAACTAAAACAACCTGCCAAACAAGCAAAGAAAGCAGCAAGCATCAAAACTTCACTTGCATACAGTAGGCTATTACAACAACAATTGTTCAGTTGTGGTGTCTTGCAAAAGAATGTGTGCATTTTTTCAAAATTAGGAAGGACAGGTGTCCTTGGCTGGGGAGACAAACAGAAGCAGGAGAGACAACTCTAGCAGGAAAGGCAGGTTTGATTCCTCTCCTGGTGTGTATTCTTTTCACCAAACAGGGCTATCAGCCTATATATTCTGCCATGTTTGCTTCCCTGTTACTTCTGCTGGGTAGAAGTTTCCTAATGACCATCTTAACCTGCAACACCGTCCAGTCAGTCGCGCAATATATTATTAGCATAGGCCTTAAATGGACAAATTAGGCTGTTGTCTCATCTCCATTACTTCTACTAACTACCAAAGGAGTAGTAGTGCGAAAAGCTCTTACTTCGAATTCAAGTCAGTTGGGAATTGATATTACTTAGCCATATGCATCACTTACACACACAACACTGACAAATAAATGAGATGGGGAACATGTACATGAACTGCACTAAACTACTAGCAAGTAAGCTCTGAAAAGCGCAAACCAGGTAAAATCCCATATGCAATAAATATACCTTACCTTGGCAGTCCAGTTTCTTTGGCTCATTTTTCCAGCTGTAGACAAAGTGTGAGTAAATATCTGGCCATCGTCTGGGATCCATGGACCACATATTCCTCCCCTAGCCTTTGTCAGACATATTGGTTATGTCAGTAAAACACAAGATAATGAAAATCCTAGCTCCTCCTCTTTTACTTTCTTAAAATGACTTGTGTTCTCTAACAGCAAATAAAGTGATATTTTACAACCAAATCTATTAAAATGCCAAAGCACAAGCAACACTGCTCTGTGATAAAACAAAGGATAAAATGAGAGAAGCAATCGCGCCTATAATGAGTTAAAATCTCACAAATATTGTTATTTTTTAATATACATGAGCCAAAATGTGATCCCAAATTTTAACTACAGTAATTCTATGAAGGTAATACTTTTTTTTCAGAATTTGCAGCATTAGAACCAGAAACAGAATCACATTCCATTTTTTATATTTTTCTAAGGGAGTTTTATTGCAGTTTCATTTTTGATATGGCAGGTGGAATTTTTTTCTTTAATGAGGAAGGAATCTCTTCTGAGCCTGTTTGCAGAGTATTTCTCAGTAAAGATGTTAATATGTAAACCTCCAAGCAATTGCAACCATAGAGGATTATTTTGTCTGTCTGAAGATCTTGCATTTTTTTGTTTGTTTGAAAGGATAAAGTCTGTCCTAACTCCAGGTATTTCTCAGGCACTTCTTTCAATGCACTGTAAGGCATACACCAAATCAAAAGAAATGGAGTTCATGTTGACTAAGATAAAATATTTTAAAAGTCATGACATTGCAAAAAAGATCCCAACAAAACCTTTTCCCAAATAATTGAAAAAGTTTTCTTTGAATTGTATGTTCAATCTTATGTGATGAGACTCATGGCCTGCTTGCTGTATGACAGCCAACTGGCTTAGACTTCTAAGCAGGAACTAAAACATTTACAGTATTACAAGGAAACCAGATGATGCATGTTGGCTACATGCTTTCACCTTCTCCAAACTTTAATTCCAAGCAGAAGTAATTGTTAAAGTAAGAAATAATGGAGAGGTCACCACAGCGGTGGGATGTTGAAGTTCTTTACTACAGTTCTAGACAAAGGTTTTGATGTGATGGTTCCAGCAGGGATTCCTCTTTTAAACTGAAGTCCTGGTATCAGCTAAGGCCCCCAGGGAGTCATTAGTAAAACAGCTCCTTAAGAAGGGACTACCAAGGAGTGAGCTAGAGCCTTTGTGGAGACGTTAAGCCTTCACACAAAAGGGTACAGGAAATAGCTGCAAGACATGTAGACTAGGTTTTCTACTTCATCATCTTTGATCATGAAGAATGTGTCAGATATTGCTAGAAGGGAGATCAGCTAGAAAGACTGAGCAACTGCGTGAAGGGTATTACGCAGGGTAAGACTTACCTCATAGATAAAAAAAGAAAAAAGAGGTGTCCCAAACTGTACTGTTAGAGTCAGAACTTTAAATATTCATTCAAAGTGGGAAAGGCTCTTATAATGAGCCAAGCAAACAAGTTAAGAATGGATCCTTCTTACATTGCATGAACAAATTTTGTTATCCAGTAATAAGTCTCCTTTTTTTGCTCTGATCTAATGCAGAAAAATCATTCCATCTCAGGACATGTGTATGCAGGCTTCAGTTCTACAAGTCACAGCCAGTGATACTCACCCCACTCAACTCCAGTACTTCAAGCAAATCATTCAGGGTCCCTCTATAAGCTGCAGAGACAGTAACACCTCCAACTGACAATTCGCCCTGCTTGCTTTAGAATGTAATGATATGTCTTTCTTTCTCTATTGGCTGTGCAGAGATCTGAGTCAAATAATCTCAAAGAAATGAAAACAGACCTCACTAAACATAATGAGAGATTCTGAATACTGCCTTGTCCAAAAATCCAGCCATTTGCTTTGCAGCCTTGGCATCCAGTGCAAAAAATTCTAAAACTAACAGATAACCCCACAGTGGCTTTAATGAACTATAATGACAGAAAAACTTCATAAACTTGAACCTGGTTACTACAACGATGTCTCATCTGGTAGCAAGAACAGAGCACACGATGCTGCACCATTATACTAACCATGAAGGCCAAGGGACAGGAGTGAATGTTGGCATGGTAGACACAGCAGTTTTCCCTGTTTGCATCTTTCCAGCTGGCAGGGCATTCATGCTCCTCACAGAATTTCTTTGCAGCAGTAGCGTTGCTAGCCAAGCAGCAGAAAGAGAGAGAAACTTATATTCATTTGTCATTCCCCAAATTTTCCAACAAGCACGTGCCAGCTTGTTCTTTATCCTGCACAGAGAAATTAGCAGCAAAAACCTATGCAGTGATATTTCTTTCTCCTTTGTTTTGCTTCTGGTTGAAGTGCTCCTAGAGCAATGAAGATTGCTGTCAACGAGACCACTGTCTACTGCCATGCAGCAGGGACTTCTGGCAGATACTGTACTGGAGGCAGGTATTGACCTCCACTTCTCTCTCCAGACTGACTTCATGACCAGATGGGATTACTTGGCACTGCTACATCTGGCACAGAAGAAGATACCATTACTCTACTTCCACTATCAGAAATATATGTCCCTGGCTACTTTCATTCTATGTTTTCAGTTATATACTTTCATCTATGCATGTGATTCATACATATCACTCAGCTCCAGTCTTTGCTCCACAACTGAAACAGCCAAGGGAAATAACTGTATTAGACAATAATATCAGATATAATTCCCCAAACCAAAAATTGAGAGAAAAAAGAGGACTTTAGGGATAGTCTGCTCTGCAAAAAAGTGAGGTTTTTTGAAAGTTCATCCCAGAAAGACAAATGTAGTTACCTGGAAATGTGTGATGATCCACTGTTTCCTCAGTTACATTTTCAGTTGGTTATCACCCTAATAAATTTGGCTTTAAAATAAAACAATTTTCTGCAAACATGGTTTACTCAGTAGATATAGCCAGACTTAGTGGTAGGGTTTATTTTATATGTTTTGCACTCGTGATGGAACTCTATAAAGCAATGCCAGAACACCAAGATTCATTTTGCAGTTTGTTTTTAATAAAAGAAGTAGCCAGTAATGAGTAGACTTAAGACAGAAGACCATATTATAAAAAATAAACACAAACAGAGGATTAGGTTGACATAGATTATATTCCTAGCCAGATTTACAAAGGCATAGACATACCTGAAACCTGAAATAAGCAAATTTCTCAATCCCCAAGACATCTACACTGATAAAATATTAGAATTTATTGGCCTTTCAGCCCATGCTGGGACTTAAAAAAATACTTATGCAAGATGGTGCCTAATTCCATCACATATTTGTCTTTATGGCAAACATGCCATGATGGCTGCTCTGAGAGAAAAGCCATTGCAGAGGCGAAAATATCAGGGCAAAGAGAGAAGATACGAGAGACCTCAAGAGATGCAAAGGATTAGAGAGAAGCCCCAGAATATGTGTTCCAATTGTGTTACCAAAAATGTACACACAAAATCCCCAATACTCATGGCTATAAAAGAATTTTTATAGGAGGTAATACCTGTGAGGAAGAATTCCATTTTGCACTGCATATTGATAAAAGCTGTCTGAAGCAACAACTGCATAGGTCACATTGAAGAATTCCCCACTCACAGCCTTTTCTGGAGGCCTTTGCACCCATGCCATCTCCAGGCCTAGAAACAACATAATCAGGGGCAAACATATTTGCTATACATTTCTATTTTACAGATGCATACAAATGTAAAACTTTCTCTGTAGTGATTTTCATCTGTTCTTCCTCTTGCTTTTTATAATTCCAAAAATAGTCATCCATTGTGTAGGCAAACACAAATGCACATTAACTGAACAATTCTGACACTCACTTAGAAAAGATCAAGCAATTAGAGAAATATGACAAAAAATCTCGTCATCTTATCTAAGGTAACTTTGCTCCCAGTACGATGCAGTGCTGCTTGTCCTGACATATTTGCATTCCGCTTTGATCGGCAATGAACATTGTTCTTCATTCTTGCCTGCTTTCACTGAGGCATACCTCATTATGGAAGAAAAATAGATGACTCTAGCACACATGAAATTCAGTCAAAACCCTTAACCTCATGAGACATAAATTATATATACTAATAATTATATATTTAGGAAGGCATTCTCATTTTATAAAACCATATCACATCTAGAACAGAGGACAGTGGAAGGAGTGCTGCTCAGACATCTGTCATTTTCCATTTCCACACTCTTACTGGGAAATATGATTCATCCCAGTGATCTCTCTTGTCCCTGGGAGACCTTATTACCTGCTCTGAGCCTGGGAATGAAGTAAGATAAGAAGTGGGAGAAGTTTTTAATCCACATTCATGACAACCACACTATCAAAAACTTCCCACTCCATTCACCTACCTCTTTTCCTGTTGGATGAAGGTTTTAATTCACACCACAACAAATTACTCACATAATGCAAGTGTGTAGGTCTCCGTTTGTCAGGAAGTTTTAAATCCCTTCTGCAGAGGATGGATAAACGTGCCCTTCAAGAGATCCTCACTTTTTTGTTGTTACTTTTGCTCAATTATAAACTCCTTAATTACTCTGGAGTTGTTCTTACAAGCGTATTCTTCACTTGCACTGTTAATGAAGGTCATTTTTTTTCCCCTAAACATAATTTGCTTTCAGATATAAAGAAGCAAATTGTAAAATAACCTTTTGATTTCACATCTCCCTTGAAAAGTAAACACTCATTATAAATGCTAATGCTAAGATAGAAACTACAACACAAAAAAACAGTGGTGTGATTTGCACTGGAAGGTAAGAGAGAGCTGAGCTTCAGAGAATGTGTGAGAATGAAGGCAAAAGGTCAGCATAAATTTTAGTTAAATTATTTTCTACTTTCATTTAAAGGTCTCACATAGATAAACAAATTACTTCTTTCAATGATAGATACTCCCACATCTAAATGCTTTGAAAACCTTATGTTAAATCCACAGCAATGAGGCTACAGTATATGATTCTTGCTTTGCTCTTAGCAATGCCCAGAAAATAAGGAAGAACCACAGAGAAAGGCAGGATAGAGCTCAGAGTTCACTCTAAATCTGTTTGTAAAAGGTATATGTTAACTAAGCAAAAAGGATGGACAAATTACAACCTTTCTGAGCAATCTGTTCTACTTTTTGATCACTCCTACAGTATAAAAGATTTTTCTTATATTTAAATTGAATTTGCCATATTTCAGTTGCTCTTTAATTATTTTTCAATCTCAATCAATCAATTTACAACATAAAAAATTATTCTATTTCTTATTATCTCATCATTTAAATTCATTTTTGAAACTGATGGAGTAAGTGGTTAAAGATCTCAGATTTTTTTGTAAGTATTCATGGAACACAGTTTTGAGCAAGGTGGAAAAGCATGACGTGTAGCATCAATGATTTTGCATACTGGCTGAAGGGTTTAAGCACAGTCCACTTTTGAACTGACCCTACAAAATCTCAGCAATGACTCAATAGAATTTGCTGCAGTGCAGAGCTGCCTGCCTGCTTTGTTTGGATTGAGTTCCGTGTGGTTTTCCAATGAGAAATAAAATGTTTCCAGTTTATTTCAGGGGAAAGGGACTCAGCTGTTGCTATTACTTTTTCATTTGGAACAAATGTATATTGGATAAATATTTGCTTTGAAGTGTCTTTGGGTTGATTTTTTTCACTTATTTCTCTAGACAGAGAGGTTGTCACTGATTCAGGTGCTTTCCACCACGCATAACATTTATCATGAGTTAGTTATTATTCTGAGTACTTCAGTTTTGGGTTTTCAAACATTTCCCAAGCAACAGATGATCTTTCTTGAGCAGCTTTAAGACTCACTCACCTCCACAGTCCAGCATGTTATACTCATCTGGTTTTTCCAGGGGCCAACAGTCATAATCTTTGTTATCTAAATCATGCCACCCCTCCACAAATATTACCTACCAGAAAAAAAAAAAACATATGTATAGACTCTAAAAAAGAAAGTTTAGAAGCAGGGGAAGGATGAGTTCCATCTCCATAGTTTATATTTCTTCTAAGAAATCAAATCAAATGCAGAAACAGAGCTTGGCATATTTTGCTCTCTTAACTTCTGGAGCAAAAAATGACAGCATCATAGGGGTATACAAACTCAATCAGTGTATTATTTTGATCAAGAAATTAGCCATGAAACAATGAGGGTACTTCATTGATCCTTCTCTTGCAGAAGGTTTTCTCTAGAAAGAATGAGAGGTTGTAGGACCATATGCAGAGAGACATTTTTAAAGAGTTTTTTGTTTTCTTTTAAAATGGCACGCCCTCTGCTCCAAACTGCTCAGTTTCTTTTAATCTTTTACACCTAAACTCTTTGAATAAGTTTTGTTATACCTTTAACAACATAACTGTTAATTATATAATCATTAAAATATATAATTATAGATAACATTAAGATTGCATAAGCCTATTACAAGTAGAATTTAGTATCGTAATAGCATACAGATTGAATTGCAACAGTAGCAGAATATATATTATAGCTCTACATATATTATACATTACAATAGATATATTGTGTATTAAAACACACACTGTAGGGTGTATATGAACAGAACCGAATATGTCATGATAATACACGCTGGTTTTATTCCACTTCTAGTAACAGATAATAGTTTCTCTTCATAATCTGCTATTATTTTTCTATATATTATTGGAGGATAATCATCTACTGGATTATAGAATTACTTATCACAGTACTCACGGAATAAGCTAGAATCATACGACTGATTTTTCCAATATATTCTTCTATTATTCTACATTACTAAAATAACATTCAACATTTGCCTGGTATACATAGCGGTCTCACTGCAATAAGCTACATACAGTTCTTTCCCTATGCACAGACCACAGGAATAAGTTCTGGTAAGCGGATCTATGTAGTTTACCTACCAATAAACTGAGGAGGCTTTGGAGCCTGAAGGCAGGTGTTTTGACAGCTCTCATGCTCCCTAACATGCACTCAGCTCACCAAGTGTCAGGTCTGCTTCTGATGTTGCTGTTGCTACTGAATGAGTTGCCCTTGCCTAAGAAGGGGGGTTGCTAGGCAAGCTAATCCTGGCAACTCCAGCTGCTGCAGCTGTTCTGCCTCCTCCTTCCCTCTTCTCCCCTACCCCACTTCTTCTTGGTGCAGGGTGGAAACAGCCCTCTCCACCTCTGCTGAACCTCTCTGAAAAATCATCACTTGTCTTAGGAGCAGCCCTGCTCTCAGAACACTGAAGATTGTGCCCCTGTCAGCTCAAAGCTGGAAAAGCAATGGGAGGATTTTATTTCACTGCCTTGTCGAACTTGGGCAGCATCTGACCCTTAGGGAAATAAGCACAGAGACATAGCTGGGCCTGGAGGGAAAGAGGTGTACCTCTGTGAGATGAACTGTAAGACTAGAGGTTGGACAAGGTGATCTTCTGAGGTTCTTCCCAACATGAATTGGATTAGACCCTATGTCTTCAATTTCTAAGTCACTGGAAGTGTAGGACAGCTTCTACCTGAGAAGTGTCCTGCTACATACACTAGTGAAACAGACCTCTGCCTAGCCATGCTGGCAAGATAAAGACATAGATGTGTCCATGACTATTTCTGTTTGCTAAAGTCACTGCCAACACAGAACTTCAGTTGTGACTCAGCTCTCCTTAATATTTTCCTGTGTTTTCTTTGGAATTCTGGCTCCCGGCTCAAAATGACATTAAGAATCTTTGTCAAAATGTTTGGACTTCACTATTTATTGCATCAAAATTGCATGAAAAAATTGCAATGTCAGCCCAGTTCATCTTGAAAAGGGTTGTAGATAAATTAAAAAATCTGTTTGTATTCATTCATAAAAGAGATATTTGTATAAACTAATAAAAACATTTTAGGCTGGAATTTTATGTTTGTAGGGAAATCCTAAACTTCATTTGTGTTTCATCTTCCTGTGCTTCACTGTGACCATTTCAGCCAAATCATTAAGCTTGGCTACATGGTAGAAAGAGAAGAGAAAAAAATGCTTTTTTTGGCTAGAATTACCTGCTTAGAATAACTCTCCTCTTGGAGAGGTTTTACTGATGATTTGTTTTAGGATATCTTGTGCTTAATGAGGAATTTGTTGGCAGGGAAGCTAAGGATTACAACTTGTTAGACCCTACAGGAGTCAAAAGATTACCAGACTGATCCTATTTTCTTTAAGAGGACTGTCAAATATTCACATGAAATTAATATCATGATTCAAGGACTGTAAAGACCATACATTATCTTTATAGCTACTTGTGTATCACCAAGTTCAGAATTCCTGGAGAGTGGTCACATACAAGAAGCTGGTCTGGAAATCCTGAATTAAAGATGGATGGATGGATGGATTGGAATGGCTGATGATTTTCTGATTTAACAAACTGTCCCAGCTATTTGAGAAGCACATTACCTCCTCTGCCTTTAAGCACTGGAAATTTTAAAAAGAAAACCAGTGAGGACTATTTTGCAATATAAATATATGTACCTTGGTAAAAATAAAGGATTGACAGCTTAGTGAATATTCTTTAGATTTGTCTACAACTCTGTATATAAAGGAAATCAGAAACAGATTTGAATAAAGTGAGATGGTCATCTGAAATGTAGTAATCTTTGCTTTACATTTGCTCCTTTTTCTGTTTGTAAGTTGTACGCAGTCATATAATTTGTATTAACATCTTAACATTTTATTGTATTAACGAATAAGTTTATTAACACAGTCAATCTAAGTCTAGCATAAATTAACTGAATTCTGCTACTGCCAGTTGTTATAGCTTAGTGCAATAACACAGTTCTTTGGCTTCTTTTAGAAGGATCTCTTAATCTGAAAAAATATGTAATTGCTACTGATTGAAATGAAGTTTTTTCAAATAACTTTATGGTTACAGATTTATTTCTGTTGTGTTTGCTCTGTTCAGATGGTCCCTTAAGCTACATCATTTCTGTATCATTTGTTAAGTCAATCATAATTTATACTACCAAACATAGAGAAAATAAAGATATATCAAAGTTTTATGAGCACTATCATATAAGATATTGGTAGAAACATGCATTTTAATTAACATTTTGATAATAATCTTGTAACTGAAATGTAAAGATGCAGAATTTGTGGAAAATAATAACAAGGTTTAAAATATTACTGAATAAAACTTGCTAATTATATGCTTTCAAGTATTTTAGGAACGGAATTTCCAGCAGTATACTAAACCAAAAATTACTGTGATGAAAGCTTCAAATATCCTTGAAAATATTTATTTGTCCTGGCATTCAGCGTTAACAGATGGTTCTTGTCTTGATAAGAACCTGAAGTTCAAATACAGATGCTTAAACTACTTCATTTTTAATTAGATTACATTTTCTAGCAAGATCCTTATTTTCAACAAAAAAAAACAGTATCAAAAAAATCACTACCAGGCCTCATTTGAAATTTCAAAATGATGAAATTACAAAGGTATTATCATATTATCAGAACTGTGTTGTCATTTCTGAAATTAGTAGATAAAACTTAAGATCTTGAAATGTAAAACTCCACTATGCAGGATATGTTCATCCTGCACAGGGGCTGGCATCCTGCTCAATGCTACAGGGCATCTAAAGCATCTAAAGGAATGTGAGATTGTCTATCCTGTTCTCATTTTATAGTGTTATCTCTAAGAAATAGCATTTTAAATGAGACCGAGTCCGAGCGCCTTTCTTACTGGAACGATGTGAGCGCCGGAAAGGTTCTGTTACGCACCGCGGCGGTGCGCAGGCACGGCCAGAGCACTCTGACGCTTCCCTCTAGTGGTGTCATTGCACAACAACGGCGGACAGACAGCCCCTGCGCGTAGGTTGGTGTCGGGGTAAGCCTCCTCCTCTCCATGCACAAGCGAGCACAAACAGAGTACTTAACGTGTTGTGTAGCAGAGAGCTGCCTGATTGCCGGTTCTGACCCGGGAGTTTGGTGGCAGCAGCTGGTGGTCTTCTACCCCTCCCCTTCCCGGCCACGAGAAGTTCCCAAGGCTCTGGCGTATGGTCTCGTTACCACAGCACAGCAAGTGATGACACGTCAACTGCGTTGCCACAACCACTTGATACTTGTCTAGCCTGCAGAAAGTGCTTTGCTGTCCTACGTAGTGCACCCCACAGACAAAGGGGGTTGATATCATCTTGTAATTCCACACTGACACAGTGTGTCAGAAGAGGCCTTCCAGCATGGGCTTCTTGTGTGTTCTCCCTGTGGTGCTGCTCTTCCAAGCTTTCTGCTGCTTATGAGAACTGGAAAATTGGATCAAAAGTCTGATCTGGTTACAACTGCTTGGTTTTTGTTTTTGTTTTTGTTTGTTTGGTTTGGGTTTTTTTTGTTTTGTTTTGTTTCGTTGTTTTGGGGTTTTAAAATATTATTATAATGCTGCATTAGTTTTAACTAGGTCAGTATTTTTCCCTCCCACTCTGTCTTTTTTCATCTGTTCTGGGTGTAAACTCACTCAAGTGACACATGTTCATGTGGTTCAGTGAGACTCAGACCTCAGCTGCGCCTGGATTAGCAAGATTAAAAAATAACATAAAAACCAGCTGATTTTCTCCAGAATTCTTGGTAAGTTAAGTAAAAGACTAAACATTGCCACAAGTTTTGCAGTAGATTGGTAGCTTCAGAAGTACTGATTGGTCTCAATTTGCTGGGTGTGCTGAGCAGGCAACAGGTGTGGGTCTGGTGAAATGCTGGAGAGCAGTGAGCAAGCTCCTAAACCATGCACACACATCATCCCTTAACTCTGTAGTATCTCTCCATTTCTCTCATCTACTCTCCCAAATATTGGAAGTCTGAGAGAATTTCAAAGAAAGAGGCCTTGGGCTAAAAGAATGGTAATCAGAAATAAAAAAGTAATGACATATTTGTTACTAGAAATCTGAAAGGTTAATGTTAGGTGATTAATTTTTGATGACAGTTTAACTCAATTGCAGCAGAAGGAACAAACAGCTACATAGTTTACACAAAGGAAGAGAGCTGGGAGGCAGTATGAAACCATGACAGATCAGAGAAATTCAGAGAAAGATTTTTATAAAAGGTAATTTGGGACACTGGAAACTACAGCTACTAAACTGCATCTTCTGGCTACTACCTACCGTGTTATACATACCTCACAGACTCACAGAAACCTCAAAAATGCAAATGGTATTCGTTGTTAAGGTGGCAGGTAGTCTTCACTGGACTCAAGTTACTAAGAATGCTGAACAAATTTTTGCTTTTATAGATGCATTCCTCAGGTCCACTCTGGTTCATGGGGCATCACAGGAAGGCTTGTTCTGTTGCTGCACTTTGGGTTTGATCTGTAGAACTAAACAAGCTTAAATATTTAATTCATTTTTAAAATGTTAGAAAATATATCAAAACTTGAAACAAAACGCATCATGTATACTCCTTGCAGGTTGTATGAAGACTATCATCTGGGATATGTCACAGACTTGAAGAAGAAATAGTTCTCTTTAAGAATATACTCTGTTCTGTCTTTAGAACATTGAGCAGTACACAAGCTGTTGTGGAAGGAAAGCAACATTCCAGGATTTTCTTCTTCTAAAGAGAAGGTGGAAAGAATGATGACATCTTGCACTTTGCAAGGAGAATACTCACAGCTAGAAAACTAACATGTAAGTGATTATCTCTAGCTGAAAAAAACTGTCTTAATAATTTGATATGACGTATGACTGAAAATCTCTGAAGAGACTAGATAAGAAAAATTGAACTCACAATTCTCAGAGAAGCCAACAGGAACTTCACTTTCAAAGTGATCCAGGTTAACCTTTAGAAAATCCTAGCCTAAGTATACCACTTAAAAGAGATTTCTGCATCAAGGGATTTGCTTGAATAAATCATTGGGTTTCTGTTACTATAATGCAGCATGTCAAGGCTGTATTTGTTCAAAGGGCATTCAGTAAGCTGAGAATGTGAGAATGAATTTCAATTTGATACAATGACTGCCTGAGAGGCTTAAGAAGAGTTGGTTCCAGTTCAGTACAGAATAATTTGAGTTCTCTGTTCAGGAAGAAACTGAGAAGAACATCACTGATGTTCTCAAATGCATCCCATCTTTCAGTCCTCCCACACAAGCAGAAATGTTATAGATGTCTGCAATGCTTAAGAACAGCCAACTTGACTGCTTTTAAGATGTACTGTGGAGGATCTGGGTGTCAGTGACAGATTGCAGCTGAGGGTCATTTCTGCTCTTACCCGCATCATGTTCCTAAGATCCACTGGTCACTCCACTGGTTGTAGCGGCATTCAACTGAAATTTGCATTTTGCCTTAATAGGTTTTTTCTCTCCTCCCCACTTCATAGTGCATGGCTCATCTCTATTTTCAGAATTCTTGAATTATTTTCTGCCTATATTTTTATGCAGATTAGCACTGCACATTTATTGACATTTTACAGACTCTTTCTCCCCCCCCCGAAAGAAACCACCATAAGCCACAATTGCTTCCACACTTCTAGTGTCTCAAGTGATCCCGAATTCCTAAGAAACACTGAGAGAGACAGAGGGTCTCTTGCCTCTTGTAACTGAAGCATCATTTAGCCTTTTGGACCAGCCCCAAATGAAACAGAGGTCCAAACTATTTCCTTTCCTCAAGTCATGATCATTTCTGCACATGTCAGGCTAGAGTGATGTTTGCTTAACCTGTTTTGAATGACCTTAAGTAGTGGAGCCTCTATCCCTTCCTTTGTGGTGTAGTCCAATGCTTCACTACACTTCCTTGTTGGAAAGTTTTCTCTATGGTCCCTGCTTCTATCTTGCTATAATTTCAGCCTAGTACTTATCCCAGCTATACAGAGGACAGTTAGCATTGTCCTGGTTTCAGCAGGGATAGAGTTAATTCTCTTCCTAACAGCTGGTATAGTGCTGTGTTTTGGATTTAGGATGAGAATAATGTTGATAACACACTGATGTTTCAGTTGTTGCTAAGTAGTGCTTACAGTAAGTCAAGGACTTTTCAGCTTCGCATGCCCTGCCAGTGAGAAGACTGGGGGTGCACAAGAAGCTGTGAGGGGACACAGCCAGGACAGCTGACCCAAACTGACCAAAGGGATATTCCATACCATATGACATCACGTTCAGCATATAAATGGGGGGAGGAGGAGGGAGAGGAGGGGCATGGTGTTGGTCAGGGGAACAGTGATCCCTCTTTGGGGACCGGCTGGGCATTGGTCAGGAGGTGGTGAGCAATTGCATTGTGCATCACTTGTTTTGTACATTTGGTTTTTTCTCTTCTTTTTCTGTCCTGTTACGCTGTCTTTATCTCAACCCATGGCTTTCACCTTTTTTTTCCAATTATCCTCCACATCCCAATGTGGGGGTGGGTGTGGAGGATTGAGCAAGTGGCTATGTGGTGCTCAGTTGCTGGCTAAGGTTAAACCATTACAAGCAAGTTCTGTATACTTTTTACATGCTTGAAATATTTCCCATTCTGACTTCTGCCAGTTACTACATATCAAGATGCCTTACACAAATTATTCTCACATTTCTTCACAGGGAAAAAGGATTATTCTCATTTCAGCAACATAATACAGGAATAAAGAGTGATTAAAGACAATTCATAACTTTAAGCAGAACAGGTATTTCAACAGTAGGAAAGAACACTTTCTCCTTGGACCTTTGGATGCAAACAAGTGATCCCAAATGCAGCCCAGGATCGTAATCACGAGACCACTCTCATTCTTTAATTAAAATAAACATCACATTTCCACAAAGAAGTGAAAAACAGTCTTTGTTTGACATCCCAGTCTTTTTGCTGATGGGGGCTTTGTCTCAATGAGCTTTTTAAATCTGTGCCTCAAGTGGAGCAAACTTGGTAAATGTCCAGTATGGCATAATGCCAATTTGTAGATTGTTTTGTGACTCACTAGTTGTCAGAACTAGTCTAGTGGGAGAAGCTGAGGATTTTCAGATGCTACTGAACCTGAAAAGATTTCTCTGCCATTCAGGATTCTCTAGTTCTCTGGGTACATTACTTTCTCTGCTGAAGTCAGACATGCCTTCCTTCTGTCAGAAAACAATGGGAAGTCAGCAACTTCTTTTCCTGTCATGTTTAGCACGCAAACAGATCAATATACCATTTGCACTGTAGCTTTGACACAAGGAACAGTGGACCAAATGCTGACAGAGAGGAGGAGATGGAAAAGAAAACTATTTTGAATTTGAAATCCAAATACCTGATGTGACTTAACCTGTCAGGATAAAATAAGGTATCCTTTTGTAGCCAAATGCAACTATCATCTGATGTAGGGCTCAGCCTCACTTTGACTGAAAACCCTGGCGCATGGCTTTGCTTTTTCTTTGCTAGTCCTAGAATGGAGAACTTGAGAACAAACTGTATAGGCATAGTAAATCAGTGTTTATAAAGTGGATTTTTATCTTCCATTATTTCACTTCTGTATTGCCTAGAGCTACTAGCTAATTAGCTCTTTCTTCTGTCTTACGGTATCTCTCTCCCTTCAGAGAGCACACTCCAGGGTGCTATCTTTAATGCTTTCTAGTGCAGGCTAGTTAACAGAAGCATGGGGTGTCAGTATGATTCTGCCATGAAGTGTCATTGCACTACTCTGACAAATATTAGTTAGGAGTTGAGCTGTGTCTTCTCGTCTTACACTTACATCTTACACCTTACTTATGTTACATCTTACATCTTACACCAGACCCCTCACTTCCCTTATAATTTGAATCCTGTGTAATAATTTCTTGGGTTTTATACTTCTGAAAGCAGGAGATTCTCAAAGGCATCAACAGCAGCCAGAGGCCTGATGCCCACTAAATCTCCCCATGGCTTATGGCCACTTACTTCTTGGAAAAATCTTCTCTGTTTTTTGTGTAAGTATATGTACAGTCAGTACTAAGAGGAAACATTCACAACCCTGACACAGGCTGTCAGGGCCCTGAGCATACCATCTCTCCTGAAAGCTATGCTGCCTGGTCTGAGGGCCAACACTGACAGTGCAGCTCTCCAGCCTTGAAGCTGAGTGAGGGAGAGCTGCCTGAGAAGCCCTTGCAGGGGTTCTTCACCTTTCTCTGGGAGCTGCTTTTAAGCTGGGCTTTCAAACTTGTTTGCTGTCAGAGCTATGTTGAGCGTATGCCCATACCTGGCCAGGCATGCTGTTGATTGGAATCCTGACCCTAACACATGGATTTGACTTCCTGGCTTGACATTGGACTTGCCTCATCATCATGGACTCATCTGTCAATCTCCACCTTTGGCTGACCCTGCTTATTATCTCCAGACATGCCATGCTTGCCCTCTTCAGGCACTGTAGACCTGGGCTCTGTTTGGGGTGACACTACCCTTCCTGCCTTGCTGTCACCTTGGATTTCTGTCCTTTGTGGAGCACTCTGCCCTTGACAGGATGACAAGGATGCCTCAGCTGTAATGCTGCAGTACAATAAAAAAGCAAAAAAAAGTTCAGGAGTAAATATGCTATAAAGCAAAATTCAAAACCCAGAAAGGAAAATGCAAATGCTCTGCTCAAAACTTTGTAGAGATACCTCTCTAAAGCATCTTTTGCTAAACTGTTTCTAATTGCAAGTATGAACTATTGTAAAGGACTTACTCTTTACAAACAAACAACAAATTGTTTTTGTGGTAAGTAGGTAGGTATCAGCACAGAATTCTATGTATAGTTAACTTCAAACACGGATGTTATCGGTATCTTGGGATTTTCTGGGTTTTCTATAGTATTTTTAAATGAACAATATTATCACTGATTTAATTTTATTTCCAGGCACACTCCTACTTCAAAATATATGCTTCAGACTGGCTGTGGTTTTAGAGATTTTTATAAAATTTATACAGGCACTTCAGTTTCTTAACAGTGATAGCTTTTTGTTAATGCTTTACTACTACCAATTTTTGCATTGGTTCATAGTAGCATTCTTTCCCTAGTCATCAAAAAGACTAGACATGTCCTCTCCTCATGCCCCAGGTGCTTACCCCATTAATAGTAGATGACTTTTAACTGGTATATATTTTGTTCTCTGTACTTCAGTGAGAAGAAAAAACCCACTTTGCTAGTGCCTTCTTTACATCCCATGGGAGATGGATAAGCAGCTCCATATTTGATGGGAAAGTTTAGAGATGCAAGTAATTCATTCATTTGGAAGAAGGATACACAAAATCCCTAGCCCTCCAAGCATGAAGGAGGACAAATCTCCTACCATTGTCAGACAATAGGAGATTAAAGAGCCAGGTTATCTGCAGAAAGGGTAGGGAAACTAGATAGACTGTATAGGCAAAACCAGGAAAGAAATTGCTCTTCTCTCAACTCCTGGAGAAAGTGCATCTCCCCAGGGATCATGAGGCTTATGGACTTTTCCTTTTTGTGAATAAACATCTGGGCTGTGAGGACTGATCTCTATGGACCTTGAAATGAGACTGGTATTAGTAAATTCCACATTTAAGGAGAGAAGGGGTGCATGAGAACCTGAATGTCCAGGGAACAGATGTGTTTCTGTGCTGGTGAGAAAGGGGTGCCATTTTAAATGATGGCTTGTGACAAACTCATTAATACATTGGGGTGACTCATGAGGACTATTATAGAGTATCTTAGGGGTTATTTTTCCCTTTACATTTGAGCAGAGGGATGTTTTTCATCTCTGTCTCAGCTATTTCTGATACTAGCTAGGGCATGTTTCAAGGTATTCTCTGTGCTTCATGCAGGGCTTATGAAAAGACTATTTTTACCACATGACTATTAGCCAGTCTCTCCAGTCCTTCTGCCTCCCTCAGGGTCAAATTCTCTCCTGAAAGTGTGCTCTGGTTATGTAAGAGGTATAAATTGAAATTCCATTGGGGAGATGGGTCTAGCATAAAATTGAAGAGATTACTTGTGTGGCTTTAGTTAACTACAAGTAGATCATTCTCTTAAATAACTCAGTGGTTATTTTTGTTCCCTCTAATGTACCAGTGGTTCAATAAATATCCAGTGCATAGGTTTGATTCTTAAACCAACTTGTATCTTGTTCTACTTCAAAAAAACCCCTCATGAATCCGAGTTAGCCAGCTTTTGTGAAATAGCTACATCTCTGTGTATTATGACCAGGATATATTTAAAATCTGATCTTTCTGGTCCCTCAGAGAGGATTCTCTTCTCTCTTAAAGCAGTCTGAGATCACTTTCCCTTCCAACCATGGAATGAACGTGACCTACCATTAGTAGCAGCATTTCACTGCATTACTCTATGTTCACAGCATATAGCCATTGGGTCAGACTGACTTTCTAAAGAAGTAACACTTCTCACTCCTTTCTTGTGTGCTTGTGAGGCACTTTTGTTTAAAAAAGAAGTTGTGAAATGTAGGAGAAATATGTAATATACTCAGACAATGTGTGGAGTGTTGCAATGTAGGTATTGTAACTGTGCACAGAAACCTGGGTTAACCAGCTTTGGTAAGTCTGCCCAAGTAAAGATTTTGTGGTATAAATGCTGAAGCCTGGGAATAAGAAAGAGGGAAAGGAAATCTATTTCAGAGTTGCCTGAACTTGTATGACCAATGGGACTGTGTGGACACCTAAAAGTTACATGCATTCTAAAAGAATTTAAATAGTGAAAATGTTTGTGGTTACGGGAGCAGAGCAAGCAGTATCCAGGACAGCAAGCAAAGTGGAGTAGCAGGTAGGATCAAAGACCAGAGCTGAGACAAAGATTTACATGTGCCTGGCATCACACAGTGAGGAAGTGCTTGTACCTTAGTGTTGAACAAATGTGCTTCACTGGATTTCTGGGCTGAAAGTGACCTTGATGGGATGCAGACATACTCTAGCTGCTCTGTTATGCTGTTTCCTTTTTCCTGACTGAAAACCCTGACTGCTAGATGAAACCAGCTGAGAGGCAACAGATTTGCTGAACGCTGGTTATTGGCACAGCAGAGACTGCAAGATGGCAGTGATGTGATTTCATACATACTGGGAGATTGCAATGAGAATTTGTGCAGAATGACACTTAAGCAAGCAAGGAAGTAGGTAGAGGTGCAGGGTTTGCTGGCCGTCCCTGATGAAAGGTGTCAATACCAGTTTGGTCTGATTTAGTTGAGAGGGACAAAAGGACCTTAAAGGAAGAATGAGTCTCAGTTGCTAGGGAAGAATGGGGAAGTGCTATTCAGAATTGTGAGATATGTATTTACTCTTCATTAGATGTATGAAATGAACAGTGACAAGAAGTAGGCACATCTGGACTTACCTTGTGATGCCACTGAGGGCACCTCCTCTGTCTCACATGAGAACGGTCATCAGTATTTGTTACTGCTGTCTTCTGTAGTGAATGCAGAGCCTCCATTTTTCTTTAGGGTGTGCTGAAAGAATTGGCTTGGTTGAGATCTACAGAAATAGTGAAAAAGAAACTTGTTGATACAAAAGAAGTCTCAGCTCTCAGGGCAAACTGCTAGAATCCAAGCAAGGAGCTTGCATCATCTGAGTATGTTTTAAGCAATTCTTCTGGGTAAAAGAAATTCTAGTCACACACTTAATATATTGGTGTTTTCATTAGCCAAGATGTCACTCTTCTATGAATACTTACTTTTAGTTAGTTCAAGAATACACTCATTTAACTCCTTTAGTCCTAGGAGAGCAGGAATCACAAACATAATTCTATACATGTAATGTTTACTGTTACTGGAGAATGTCAGTTCTGCTTCAGTGGTGAATTCTGTCTCACTTGTTACAGGTAACCATACTGATGGTTAGAGCCACACAAAGAAACAACACCAAAAGGGGAATTCTTCAGAAAAAAACACATGAGGTAACATTTTGAGAAAGTTATCTTGAAAACTGGGTCTGTGATATGATTCAGAATAGTCTAACATGTATTAAAGGACAATGCTTAATAAAGCTTGCCCTTTTTTAGGGTCTGTGGTAAAAGATGGGAAATTAAGGCATGGAAATGTTCACTAACTTGCTAGACAACACAGTGCAGGCTAAGGATACATGGTGAGTGCCATAGTTCAACCCTTGGTGAGCAAGCCACAGGTTTGTGCTGAAACAGAATGGAATTCTGCATAGCTTGAACACTTGGAAGCTTAGTCTTTTGGTCTAGTCAACAGAAGTCCACTGACTTTCTTGGCATTCCCTGGTTTTCTATCTATTAAAACTTCACTTTTCTTCTTCCCATTTTATTTTTCAATAGTAACTGACACAATGGTATATGGTATTCTGCATCAACAGCACACTTCCAGCTCTCAGTGATATGTTTAAAATTTGAATACCTTAATCTAGTCCCTTGATGCTTTGATTTACTCATTGGGAAGAGTGGAAGGAATTAAAATTTAAACATGGGGGGTAGTAAGAGCACCGATCAACTCAGCCATTGCAGATTGTCAGATAAAAATTATTTCATTAAAAAATGTAAACATGGATTCATGAAGTATATTTTATGCAGTTCTATTGGGCATATGTGGAAGTGGATACAGAAGTGGATGCGCTGGGGTTTTTTTACACATAACCAAACAGACCACTAAGAAATAAACACCATCTTCTGTAGGAACTGTGAAATACAAGATACTGAAGAAGCGAGAATAAGCATAAGGAACATATTCTGGTGACACCAAACATCTCAGAATTCCACACACCTATTAAAACATGAGAAACAATATCATCCTATCACAAACACAAATACAAATGCAGTTCTTTGCATTAAATACACCTCTTGTGAACTGTCATGAGAAAAATCTAATAAATTACACACACTGGCTTTGTGGTGCATCAAAACTTAAATTTGTATAATTCACTGCTTCTTTAATCAGTGTGATGCCTATGAGAGTGTCAGTCAGAACACCTTAACGTACTTGTGATGAAAATGTTATCCCATTCATACAATGTCCATAGATTCTTAAGAACACTGAGTTTCTTAGAGACATGGTATCATGTTGAATTAAATGACTAGGAAGGAAATGCATGTTACATAGCCTTTTTGTCTTTCAATTACAATGTTGGCTTGAAGGAAATATCATATGCCAACAAAATTAGGAGATGTGTCAACACTGAAAATTAGATATTAAAGAATGAAGAAGGCAAATGATTTGTGTAAACAAAACAAAGCCAAATAAATCAGACTAATTTCCAAAATGCTGCAGAAAGTTCCTGGCAAACTTGTTCCTTGCAAATGAGTTCAAAGCTTCTTATTTCCTTACTTCTTTGAGGGCACAGCAAAGAAAAATATTCAAAAACATGTGAGACATTGAACTTGGCACCAGTCAGACTTTCCAGGGAACGACTATGGACTGCACTTGAAAATCTAGAAACACCTGTCAATTTACCAGTCATGCAGCAATCAGCTGGTTTCCAGGACTGGTTTCTTGATTTCTTTATAAGCATTTTTTTGCTGACAGAATGATAGGTAAAGTACTCAACCGTAAACAATGGAAGCTACATCTGATATGAGAGCCAGAACTTGGAGTTACTACCTGTTACTAGAAGTAAACGGTAATTGTAAGAATCTGTAATGGCCATCTGCTGGTTACAAACTAAAATCCCCCGTTTGTCATAATACATTTAATTTAAAGTCATCCATGATCATAGGTGATGATTCTTTGTTCAGCTATTGGATTTGGTTCAGTACAAATTAATACGCAATTACTTGAAATAACAGTGAGACTGTATTTATTACTGATGAAGTCAGTTTTGCTTTTAATGGAAAAAAGTCAGCATGACCAACTACTGTCATACCTGGAACTAAATGTCTGCAGAGGGCAGCTCCAGCATAGAGGCTGAGATACGATCAGTATAGTTCCTTTCCTTCTCAGAGCCACAGGACTTCTTCAGGTTAAAAATGAGAGTGGCTTCAATTAAGCTGAGGAGTTAGGATATAAATTTTACAAATTCCTGCAAAGAAGAGAGAGAGAGAGAACTAGTCACCTGCCATTTTTCAGTTTGTTTTGCTGGACTTGAACATGATTTCACCTTTAGTTTTAACAAGCTGCCCTGTGCAGGAAACATAACCCCTATTTTCAAGAAGGTGAAAAAGGAGGACCCAGGGAACTACAGGCCAGTCAGTCTCACCTCCATGCCTGGCAAGATCATGGAACAGATCCTCCTGGAGACTATGCTCAGGCACATGCAAAATAAGGAGGTGGTTGGAGACAGCCAACATGGCTTCACTAAGGGCAAATCGTGCCTGACAATGGTGGACAAGTGAAGAGCAGCAGACATCATCTCCCTGGACTTGTGCAAGGCATTTGATACTATCCCACACAACA
>VXBL01008300.1:105177-148121 GCA_013400195.1 Aramus guarauna | reverse complement strand
TGGATCGAGAGCAGCCCTGAGGAAAAGGACTTGGAGGTATCGATGGATGAAAGGCTCAATACAAACTGGCAATGTGCACTTGCAGCCCATAAAGCCAACTGTGTTTTGGGCTGCATCAAAAGAAGTGTCAGCAGCAGGTCGAGGGAGGTGATTTTGCCCCTCTACTCTGCTCCGGTGAGACCCCACCTGGAGTACTGCATCCAGCTCTGGGGGCCTCACTACAAGAAAGACACGGAGCTGTTGGAAAGAGTCCAGAGGAGGCCACAAAGTTGATCAGAGGGCTGAAGCACCTGTCCTATGAGGACAGGCTGAGACAGTTGGGATTGTTCAGCCTGGAGGAGACCCTGGGGAGATCTAATTGTGGCCTTCCAGTACCTAAAGGGGCCTACAGGATAGATGGAAAGCAACTGTTTATCAAGGACTGTAGTGACAGGACAAGGAGTAATGAGTTTAAACTGAAGGAGGGTAGATTTAGATTAGATGTTAGAAAGAAATTCTTTATTGTGAGGGTGGTGAGGCACTGGAACTCAGGTTGCCCAGCGAGGTTGTGGAGGCTCCATCCCCGGAAGTATTCAAGGCCAGGCCGGATGGGGCTTTGGGCAGCCTGGTCTAATGGAGGGTGTCCCTGCCAATGGCAGGGTGGTTGGAACTAGATGATCTTTGAGGTCTTTTCCAACCCAAACCATTCTATGATTCTATGATGGACAGGATCTTGCCCAGATTACCAGAGCTTGCTCTCAGCCTTCATGTTTCCCACACTGACAGCATGGTGGCAGCTGGAGGTGAAGACAACGCGGGCAGTGGAAGCCCCAGCACTTGGTGGGGGGGCTTGGGGGTGCAGAGGCCTCGAGTCCAGGCAGCACCTGGGCTGAGAGAACCCAGTCCCTGTGGGGCTCCTGGGCATTTTACACTTCCCACTGTACATGCCCAGGTCCTCGGGCCTGTTCGCCCAGGGCCTCTGCTGGGCCTGCCCCATGCTGTAGACCCTGCTGCTGCACAGTTTTCTGCCATGACAGTCCCTGGCAGAGCTTCTGAGCGCCCCAGCCGAGCAAGAAGTCAGGAAATCGTGGGGTGCAGTGCCACCAAAGGGAACCCAGGATGTGTGGTGTACTTCTTTTGCCAAAAATGCCAAACTACATGGATTTGTAAGAAGCATGGTGTGTGCAGTTGAAATTGTGGTTACATGCGAAAGTTAAAAAAACAACAAAAAAAGCTCTTATTTTTCTATTTACTCTTCAGGAATTTCCTCAGGCAGCACTTTACCCGTATTTACCAGCAGATGGCAGATTTGCATAAAGTATTGGCTGCCCCGGGCTCTCTCATGCCCGAAGGAAGATGGCGGCCTGTGGTGACCGGGGAAGATGGCGGCAGGTGGCCTGAGGGGAGGCTCAGGCAGGCAGGGTGTGTGGCACGGCAGCCTCCAGCCCGCGGGATGGCTGGCAATGGCGGGCACCCTGGGTGAGGGGGCAGCAGCCCACAGCAGCATGGAGGAGGAAGACATGGGGGGCCTGAGGCTGGGCACTGGGCATCCCCTCGGGGGTTTGCCCAACCAGGTGGCATGGGGCAGCCACAGAACTGGCCTGCCTATTGACCACAACATGGCTGCTGCGGGCTTTCCAGATGGGGTCCTCACCACGGCAGCACTCGCCTTTCTGGGGAGTATCAGCTGTCGGGCAGCTTTGCCTGCAGCTGTCCTTCATCCACCTCTTCCACCCTTATCTGTGGGGTTCTGACAGCTGCCACTGCCTCTTCCCTACCTACTGTGTACCGCAGAGGAGTGCTAATTGCCTTAATTTATAAAGGGCTGGGTGAGCTGCAGGAGGAAAAAAGAATAGCAAAGCACACCCAGGTATTGTGGACACTGAGTGCTTGCCGGCTTCTTTTGAAGACTGATGCTCAGTGACATGCCCAAGGTTGCCAGTCCTTAGCTCACTGTGGAAACCACCAGACCATCCCCACCAACCAAAGCTGTGTGAGGTCTGAATAGGGGACCAAGGGTGGCTGCAGAAACCCTGGACCTCTCACTTGATTTCCTCAGGTTTTTTGGTGCTTTGCAATGTAATTTGCAGCATGAGAAGTCAGTCTATTTTCAGATTAGGTACCTCTGTAGCCTATGTGGGCGTATCTGATAGAAAAGTGAAAAACACATCTTTCCTTCCTTTGTTTGTTCTCTCTGTTGACAGACAAGTTGATAGAGCTTACATGAGCCAAAAGCATACTGGTTCTTATCATGCAGTAAAATTTCCTCATACAAGAAGATGTATACTGTGTGGTGTGGTCTAACTTGCAAGAGCTTTCTCAGAAAAAAACAAAGGCCATAGGTTCAGAAGTTCTCCTTTTCCTGGAATTTCTGGAGCGTTAGCAGCTGTGGCAGTTCCAGTAGACTAAACCAAATAGGATAAAATACTAAATCGGGAACATGCACTTCACGGGAGACAAATATAGGTCCAGTACCAAACATACAGTAACTTATCCCAGATGGTGTTGCTGAACTGAAGTAATGCAACATGACAAAAACATCAGTGTCTTCTCTCCAGTTCCTTTATAAACACATTTTTTCACTAGCACACCCATTAGAGAGTCCTTTGGCTCTCTATTTTCTGGCCTTTTTCCAGAGAAATGTCCCAAAGAAGGGGAAGAATTGCTCAATAAAAGCAAGGATCTCAATGACAATTCTTAAACTTCCCTGGTTGTGCCGTGCAGCATATTGGTAGGGTCACCTACTTTGGTGTCCCATGGCTGTCCTGTGGGTGAGCCAGGCTGCTCTGCAGACCTGGTTTCCTTAAACTAGGGCTAGTGTTTTCCTCTGTTGGTGGTGTGAGGACAAATTGCTCAGCTGGGTTTCCTGTGTAAAAAAACCTTACCACCCTGAAGTGGTGTGAGCTTATTGCTCTTGGAAACTCAGAGAAATGTTATTCAAGTGGATGGTCTTTAATTAGTAGCAGTATTCTGACACTTTACTAGTCAGTAACACTGATTGCTAAGGATTGTTAAAGGCAACAGCCATTGAACTGTCTTTAGATGCTTCTACTCGCTCTCATTTCTGTTCCAGAGTAACCTGGACGTTCTTGAGGCAGGGCTGTAGGCTATAGTACAGGTTGAAGAAGGTCAGAGCCTGCAGTAAATCAGGCTTTCACAGCTGTGCAGAGCTACTGGGAGCCGGTAAATCGTGGCTGCATGTCCCCTGTGTGATACAAGTGAAATTCACAGAAAGCAACTGTATGAAGGTCCTGGTGGTCAGCATGAAATGACAGAGCTTTTCTAGCAACTGGAGAATACTTAACTAGACCTAAGTTTAGTAGTCTGTGTTGAATGTGCAATCTTCACATTCACATATTCTGTATTTTCAATACTATGTAGATAATATACTTCTTAAACTCACAGATATTTCTAAGTTACATGTTGATTACGTGTACACTGAAAAATATGGATTAATGGTTAGAGAAGGACTAAGAAAACAGTCTTTTCCTTATTTGCTGTAGCTGGTATAAATTCCTTGTACATCTTTTGGAGAAGCAGGAGATTATCAAAGAAAGAAAGAGACCTAAACAGCTATGGAAACACAGCTGCCATATTTCTGTTAACCATCCACACAACAAATGGTTTCTGATTTTACAGTCCTTCAGCATAGCTTGAATTTTATTATAACACAGTCTCAGTTGTTACATAACTTCAGAGATGTGACTAATATGAGTAATGCTAAGTACAGAAGTATGTAGTGCTCCTTGTATTGCACTTTCAAGATTAACAGTATTAATCCTAGGAGAACAAAGTTAAGAAATTTTCTATGCCAGGTTAAAGCAAAGACTTCATTATCTGTCTTCTAACCTGTTTGGGGTTTTTTTTGTTTGTGGGGTTTTGATTTTTGTTTTGTTTTGTTTTGTTTTGTTTTGTTTTGTTTTGTTGTTCCCAAACTCTGATCACTGGAGATGGAAGGAGAATGTAAAATATAAAGAACTGCGTGTTGCATAGGATTATGCATACATTACTAGGCTCCTCCTTGAAAGTCAGCTAATATGTGTGAAGTATAGAGAGCCTGCTGTCTGCCTGACTAGTGAGAAGAGAAAGAAACTCTGTTGAGAAATAGATCATTTCTGTACCTTAATAGATGCTGTTGGGATAAAGTGAAACAGTTCTAAGTGTGACTAAACTTTGTACAAAAGATTTCATTGTACCATTTTGTAGAATTAAGTATGTGACAACAGCTTCCTATGATGCTATTTGTAAACATGTGAATTTCAGCTAAATTTAGTTTGTGATTTCTTACTTTCAAAAATGTTAAAATCAGTAGTGGACAAAATATTCCAGAAATCTTTCAGTGGAATGCTTTAAAATGTCTGTGTTGGATAGATACTGATCCATGACTGCACTCCAAAATGGAATTACAGCATTTTTTGGTCACCTGTCCTTGTGCACTATTTAAGGGCAAAAGGCATTCCAGTTTTCTTAACTGTAGGCCTGTGTGGGTGACATTAATTGTGTCAGGGTTTTTTCATATGGGCTGGAAAGTAGCTGTTAGATAATGGCAGCTTTCAATTCCTGCTGAGCTTAGAAGTCACAGGGAGAGAGGAACTCCATTTAAAATGCTGCTTTGAATCTGTTCAAAAAACTTTTTCAGAAAGTTACAGTTTTCTGTCCAGTTACTAATTATATCTAGAAAATGTTTGCACTCCCTACATGCATTAGACATGCATTAGACATGTATGTGTCCATGCAGATGTATATTTCAACAGTTGTTTGTTTTATACATCCAAGTGTAGTTAAAAAAAAACCCAACCAACCAAACATGGTCAATATAATGATTTTCCTGGGTGTGAGCAGCTTGACAATTTTTGTCACACTGAACAGTGGGTTAGGCTTGATAATATGAGCTTCTGCAGACAGAACTGTTATTAACATGGGAGGGACATCATACATGGTCACGTGTTTTATATGTAGGCACTCTAACTTATACGTGCATCCTCTTCCCTTCTGTAGTAGGTTCATTGCTTGCTCTTCCTTTTTCTACCCTTTAGCAGGAAAGGCAGGAGAGAAGAAATGCCTTGAACAGACAGGCATGTGGAACATGCTATGGGTCATGTGCCTTTGAACAGTGTCTGAAGCAGCAGACATGAGTAAAGGGTAGATAGAACAAAGGTTCTCGATTTTCTCTTGGGTGCTGAGTTGAGCACTTCAGGAAAAAGGACATATACTGAGTTCTGGTGAGCCTTGCACTTAATAGCAGCTACCAGAAAGTCATTCTGAATACACACATTGATGGTTTATTTTGAAAGAGGGACTAGAGTGTTCAGAGGAGTTCTTTACAGATTTGTGAATATTATAAAACTAGTATAGGAAGTTATTTGAATAGTGCTTAACCAATTTCTGTATCTTGCACATCGTCTGAATTCTGTTTCTTTACAGGATGTGGCAGCCTTGGAAACTCTCAGATTTTTATTTTGAATTTTAAAATGCAGTCAGGTTTTTTTATTTAATCATGTTAGTACATTTGACTGAACCACGTAACTTTAATTGAAATCTGTGGCACAATGCTTGGCAGAGATAACAGATGTTGCAAGGCTCACAAAATTGCCAGCATGTTGCCTTTCCTGTTGTGTGCTCACGTCTTGCAGGAAACATGGGATGCAAAGTATCTGGGCTCCAAGAGCCAGTCAGGGTGAAGAAACAGAGCTCTAAAGATGAGAAAGGCCAGGAGGTGGGCTGGGATCCACATGAAGTTGTGCTATACCACTTACTGCAGGACAATTTCAGCCATCCATGCCCTCAGATCTGTCCACCATTCAGTTCAAAAGAGTGAGGAGCTTCTCATTTCTGGCTCATTGTGTGATGCCCTCATTCCCTGCACCTGACTTAGCACCACGTAGCTATGCCCCATTGGGAAGGTATCTTGAGAAAGTATCAGCCCTCTGAGCTCTTCCCTTGAATCTCCCATCTGCACCTCCTGATGGGCTGTCACTTTCCCAGACAGCAGAGAGCACTGACTCTGTACATCGTGACCTTGTATAACCAAGGCAGTACTTGCATTCAGTACGTTGAATTGTTTCCAAGAAAAAGGGTCAGGATTTCAGGAGGATTCAGTTTGGAGTTAGGACATGGAGGGGATAAAAGACAGGTTGAAGCAAGGCTGTGGCCGCTGAGAGTCCTGGCACAGAGTCATCACTGTCATGTCACTGAGTCCAGTTCCCTGCCGTCATAACAGTTTCTGTGAAAGCAGGTTTCCTTCAATGACTTTTTTTCAGCGTGTAAAGCTTTCTTCTCCACTCAATTTGTCTGCTGCATCACTTACTACTGACAGCATATTCAATACTCATTTCACAGTGAGCTCTTGAAACTGACGTGGTTTTCTGAACAGCAGCCTTCTGAATTGTGGCCTTGCAAGCTTCAGTAATAAAGCCAAATTTCAATTAGTAAACAAGGATGGCCTGCCTTGATTGTAAAACAAGCAGCGGAAGCAACCAATGCATTACAAAATCAGCAGTATTTCTGGAAATCTGTATTAAAGAAGTCACCATCCTTGAAAAATAGCCATGAGAAATTTGTAAAATATTGGCTGAAAAATACAAGGTCTCAGATTTGCTTGCTTGAATTTACAATTGTAAGGGAAAACAAACAAACAGACAAGATTTACTAAGTTCTTACTTAAGGATTACCTAAGTCCCAAAGTAGGTCCCTCAGGCCTAAAAGGATACATCACAGGATTTAAGTTTAATATAGGTTTTAATTTGCTTTTGATTTTAAGTAAGAGTCTAGACAATATAAAGCAAAGCTATGCTTTTCTGTAACAAGAGTCAGAGCTAAGGGAATGGCAAAGAAAAAAAAAAAAAGAATACAAAACAAACCCTTGTTTTACTCTTAGCAAAAACTGTGTGCTCCCCTCTTGAATTTAGGGTACAATTTCTGGACCTCTGTAGCACAAAGAATTTTGCCAAAAGAGCAGGACTGATTCTTTCTGTGTTGGTAATTGCTGTGGCTATAACTGGAAATATATATTAAGGTTAAGAGATTTCTCAGGGGAAAAAAAAAAAAAGCAACTTAAATATGAATAACAGACTTCAGAGCTCATGGCATCTGTTTAATCACTTGCTTTATGTAGAAGTGTAAATGCTCCAGTAGGACTACAAGTTGTCTGTTAAATTCATGTGTGACAGCGCTCCATTCTGTTAATCCATGCAAATTTACCTCATGTACTGGCATTTTAGCTATTAATGGCCACCTCCTGAGGCAACATTAAGACGTGTTCCCTTGAGAACACTGATTTCTTGAACACTTGTGTTGAACCTCATATTTCTAACAAAAGAAATCCCTTTCCAAGCTTTTACAACAAATATGCAACAAATGTACAAGTATAGAAGACAAAGCTGTGTGTGTTTGTTTGAATCTAAGAAACAAAATCCTACATTTATAATTATTACAGCCACTGAAGTCACTAAGCACGTCCTGTTAAAATCTAGTTTTCCCAGCCCGATTTGTGTTTCTTTTCCTTTCTAAGCTAAGGATTTTTTCTTTGCCTGTTAGCACTATGTCATTTTTAATTCATTGCAAAACTCATCTGGAGGAAGTAAGGAGGGATAATGAACCTGTGCCATCATAGGAAGGTATGAAAACTGCATAGGTGCCCACTCAGTCAAGCAATAAGGTAACAAGCTTTCTCTGCAGGATACTGGAGGCCTTAGTAAAGGCCAGGGTGAGTGTGAGCTGAGACTGCTTCTCACCTGCAAAGACTGAAACACAGCATGTAGTGAGGGACATGCTACAGTGTCGTATTCACTTGTCACCCAGAACTGTACCCAGTCTGACTTAGGGAATTGGCAAGGTGTATAGCAGTGCTCTTCCCTTACCTACATGAAGACACCATCATTCTTCCAGTGCCACTGTGTCAGCCCTCTCTCCCTACAAAAATGAAAACAGCACATCAGTTAAACTATTTCATTAAGCACCTGCTTAAACTAGCATAATTGGGTTTTCCTGGGTATAAAAGGAGTGAGAGATAGAAGCTAAACTAGCATCTGAGTTAAAGAGTGTATTACAATATGGTGATCAGAATGGACCCTTGTGTACTTAATCTAACACTGCAAGGTTTTAAAATGCATGGGCTAACAAAGGCACTGGGAGCCAATTACATGAAAACATTCATATTCAGATTTTCCAAGACTAACTGTTTTGACAAGCTGTGCCAAAAGAATGTGTTGTAAACATGAAGACATCTGGTCTCATGTTTGAATGATATTTAATACAGTGGAATTTATAATCCTGAAAACTGGTCAAATGTGGGAAAAGAAAATATTACTTTATTCCATTGGTTTTTTGAGTTAAAAAAAAAAAACCCTCATCGCTTTCTGAAGGAGGTGTGACTGTTTGGGAAAAAAAAAAAAAAAAAGACAAAAAAANNNNAAAAAAAAAAAAAGAGATAAAACACACACATTGATGAAGTGGGCTTTATAATCTTCTGCCCAATGGTAACTGCATTATCTGCTGTAACAGAGGTCTGAGTCTAAACCATTTTCCAGCAATGCACCTGGGGGTTATTGTATTCTTTCTTTTCTTATGGAAATTAATTGGAACACTGTTTGTGACTGAGCTGTCACATGTGAGCCAGCGTGCAAGTGCTTCTTAAAAACCTCTGAGTAGATAGACAGAGGAGGGTGTTTCAGGCTCTAACAAGCCTTATCTTGTAAACTGTGCTCTTCCATCATTGTCTAAGTCAACAGAACCATCCAGTATTACACTGTTTTGCCAAGCAGAATAAAGTGATAATTACTTTTCTCTGTTTTGGTGTAAGGCTTCGGTCTTTTAGGATTTGACAACTGTTGTCAGGACAGGAACATCAGTGAAGTTTACAGTGTTTCTTTTTGTGATTTCTGATTTTATTTGTGTTGCTGCTTCAGTGAAGATTCTAGCTGAGCGAAGTATGTGTTTACATTTGTGAATGAGTTTAAATGCTTTGAGGGATTAGAATTTTAAACTAATACATTGTTGGGTGGTTTACATTGAGACAGACCTCTATAAAGCCAGAATATGGGGACAAAATTGTTAAAACAAAAGAAAAATGTAGCAGAAGCCCATTATGCTGGTAATGGTCTGCAGAAGCTTTTACAATGATGTTGATAGGTGGAGCCTGGCTCAGGTCTGTAGCAACCAAAAGATGATGCTGTCCTTGGATGGAGAAGTCCTTATCACAAAACCCACAAATGTACCACTTCATTTGCCCACTATACCCCCAAGGGCAAAGGCATAACCTTGAATGATCTGCTTTCCCACAGTCCTAGGTCAGAGTGGCAGCACGGGCAACAGAGGAAGTTCAGTCTTCTGTGGAGTGTGGATGTGCGTGCCCAAGACCATTCAACCTGTATTCAGTGTGACCTGGATTTCCACTGCTGAGCCATGTGGCTTGGCCAGCTGTGTCCCCTGCTTAACATTGCAACTCTTTGCTATTGTTTAAGTCCTGCACGAGCAAGGCTGTGTCTGTTCCTTTCTCTCCCTCACACTCCTGTCAGTCCCCTCACAAGATCTATTTTCCTTGTCCTTTCCTTTTGACTGCTCCTTTATCTGAGGGGAGGTAGGCTTTGGATTGCTTTTTGCAATGCAAAGGAGCTATTCCATGTCAAGCATCTTCTTGACTCTTCCTTTGAGTCTCTATAAGTGCAGATTTTTTAGGTGACATCTACAGGATCAGTGGGCTTCAAAGAAGTGGAAGAAATCCTGGATTTTTTGTTACCATGTCCACAAAGGGTGTAGAGCTGTCTCCTGCAGTCTTCTCTAAACACCTGCCAGGTACAGCTGATCAGGTGGTGGTCCCTGAGTCCTTGGATTTCTTGAGAAGGGTGGAGAACAGCTTCCCCCTCTATTTTCTGTGGTTTGCCCTTGCTATGTAGATCTATTTTTCAGTTTATTTCAGTGCTTAATTGGGTTTCTGTGACTGAGCAGGTGTTGTTTGCATAAGTCAACCACAGCAAATTAAGAAAAATTGTTTTGCCACAACAGTATGTGTTCTGTGACAAATGATAGACTAAAAGCATTTTTGCTATTCTCACTCATACTCCTTGTAACATTACAGCATATGCATACTCCAAAGGTAACCCACTCCTCTCTCATAGCACCAATAAAAAAGTTTAGGGTACTGTGTTGTCTTGTGTTGAATACTTTCTTAGGTAAACAATAAAATGGTGCATGACATAAGTGTGAGTTAAGGGTAGGACTACCAGCACAACAAATCCTCTAACTCAGAAGGAAATTACTGCAGAAAACCAGATGTCCTGGTATGGGAACCTGGACAGAATCAGAGGGAACTGAAGGTCTCTGGTCTACCTAGCTCTTGATAGAGCAGAAGACTGTATCTATTGGACTGAACTAGTTCTGCATCTTCTTATTTCTTGCTGCAAGAAATGATCTTATTGAGTGCCAAAACTGAATCAAGAAGAGTTGAAGCAAAGCTTTCTGCATTCTTGTTTAGCAATAAATCACAGTCTTTGGTCTTAGTTGACAAAGTGTGGGAGATGCACCAAGAATCTATTTCAAAAAGAAATGCTTCTTTTCAGAAAAAAACCCAACACAATCAAAAAAACCCAAAACCAAATCAAACCAAAAAACTCACAAAACCCCCAAAACATGACCTCTTTTGAAAGCCACTGGGTGCCAGTATTGTCTTATTATGGCAGTATCATTTCTTTCCTATATAAATTGTTGCTGTTTGCCCTTAGCAATGACACAAGTCATTGGAACAGGTTGCCCAGAGAAGTTGTAGCTGCACCATCCCTGGAAGTGTTGAAGGCCAGGCTGGATGAGACTTTGAGCAACCTGATCTAGTGGAGGGTGTCCCTGCCCATGGCAGGGGTGTTGGAACTAGATGATCTTTGAGGTCCCTTCCAACCCAAACCATTCCATGCTTCTGTAAAATAGCAGTTTGTCTCTTGCATTTGAAAAAGATGTGTAATACTGAGCAGGAATTCCCTTTATGTTTGCTTTACCTGCACATCTGGAGTTGTCAGAAGGTCTCCTTTTTAACCCCACTGTTTCTGATGTCTTCTTAATAACTGGCATCTCAAAAGAACGCTAATAAATGCAAATGCCTCAGGCATTGCTTTCCCATGCTGTATATCCTGAGAGCCATGCTCATGCCTGCAGTGGGGGTTTCAGCAGCCCGGTAGAGTGGGACAGCCAGGGTGGCCCCCTGCCACCTCAGCATCCAGTTTCCAAGGCAAAGCACCTAGCTGGATGCACCCAGGCTGCTATGAGGTACATGAGACACAGCCTTATGTTGCTTACTGTTTTTTTTCTTGTTCATCTGCCACAGCTTTCTGACTCAATGCTTGTACGACACAATGTTACAAAACCTTCTTATGGTTAAACAGTGATGTGGGTTTTTTTAAACACATGCAACAAAGTGACTGTAAAATGGTACTACAACTGAAGTTCCTATNAACCCAAAGCATTCTGTGATGCTATGATTCTGTGACGTGAAGTTGATACCATCTCTTTGGTTCAAGTTTGAGAATAATGTTTAAAGGTTGCGGTATTTGTATTCAGTATTGTATTTTTCCAAATACTGTCAGTCTTGCCAGGAAAGAGCTCTACTAGTCTATTAACATGGGGAGTGGATTCAGTGAGATAGCTCTGTTGTTGTTCTCTTGGATACTGTTTCATTGAATTCTTGCCTAAGTACATTGTTGATATTGAGCACACTGAAGTTTTGATGAAAACATTTGAGCTAGGTAATCAAAAAAATCCTACTGGAACTGCATACTTGCATTGGTAGTTGGTAATTAATTAGTGGCAGTGAATTTAAGAGATCAATGACAGTTTTTTTGCTTATAGACCCCAAGCAGTAACTAACATACCTGGTGACTCCAGGAATGTGAGAAGGTTATTTATTAGTATTCAAAAGCTGAAACCAATCTGTGTCTAGACCTAACTAAATTTCCCTTTCTTGCCAAAACTCCAAGGTGCCAGATCTTTTCTGCAGGGCAGTTTGGTATGTAGGCTGTAAATATATCTAGAACACCCTAAAAACATGGTGTTTAATTAACATAGGTGTTCTCCTGGGGCATCATGCAATGCAACGCAACACAACAGACAGTACAGAGCTTAATTTTGCAAGAAAATTTTTGTTTAGAACCACAGCTTTTCTGATTGTAACTGTAAATAATTTATCTCCCTCTTCTGCTGAATTTCTCTATTTCACAAATATTTGCAGTCTCATTCCTATGTAGAAATTTTAGCTCATAAACTTTCCACTGTGACTGTTTGCTATTTGGTATGCAGTTATAATCTTATTTCTGGATAAAATTTAGGAAGACAATTCCCACAGTGAATTAAGTCATGCCATTACAGAAGAAAACTCCTATATTTAGAAGGAAACCAGTGAACAGAGCAGAGAGACAAATGCATAGTGTAACTCAAGCACACCTAAGGATGCAGTGAGTAGTAGTGTGCACTGTTACTGTAAAGGAGTTCATGAAAAAATGTATTGCATTTTTTTTAATTTGCAGAGAAACTATTTATTCCTTACTATATTTTGGGATTCCCCCCCACCCCATGAAATTCTTTATCCAAATGCATCTGCTGTCATGGCTGTGTTAGAGACATTTTCCCTCTAGTCCACACTGGGAGCCTCCCATACACAGCTGAAGGGACAGAACACGTGTTCATGGGGATTCCTGCAAGGAAGGTAAGCCACAAACTTTTGAGTGTTTGTACTGAATCATTTCCCTCTCCCTCAGCATATCTCAGGTGTAATGTCCTGTCGGACTCACATTCATTATAATTCAGTTTCTAATGCTGTAGCAGCCTTGCCGCTAGGGGCACGTCCCATGGGAGTCTTGTCTTCCCTCGCCACTCGTAGCAGTATGCTTTAATCTCCTCCCTGACAGCAGGCCTACATGCCAAACGTATCTTCGGTGGTGGCTCGCTGCCCAGGGCCCCATATGGCAGAACACTTGCTTTCCAAACTGCTGCCCAGGAGCACCTGCAGGAATAGCACAGCTTCTTTAAGTGATGGTGAGGGGGCCTGGAAACATGGCCGCATGCTTGGGATGACCAGACTTGCTGGCTGCGATGCTCTTGCCAAGGCACTGGAGCTTCCTGTAGAAATGTGCCACCTGCTTCCTGCTCTGACATGCCACGGCCACGGCATGAGCTGGGGTGTTGTGTCAGAGGCATGACAGATAATTCACCCAGCTGCTCTGCCCTGTGCTGGGTGGGACATGGCAGGAGGAAGAGGGGAGTCTCTGGGTTCATTTTCAGTTCATGTCACAGAGCTGCACTGAAAGAGCAGCGTTGAGTCCTTGAGAAAAGTGATCCCTAATTCCCTAGTCATGGGCTCATGCTGAAGTGTACCCAGAGAACTTTTAAAATTGAACTTAAGGGTGACATTGAGAGCAAGACAGTAACATTGGCTCAGCAAAGACCCAAAGACCAATATTGGAGATGATCTTAAAGAGCCTAATCTCCTGTCTACAGGAACTGATGGGAATCTTTAGATCTAGCTGTAGTGGTTGTTGTCCAAATGCAAAAGCATAAGCAGTTGTGAAAGAGGGTCAGTGAATAAATTTATAGTCAAGAAACAAAGATTAAGAGATTTTTTTCCCCTCCTGCATAAATGGAAGAAGAGCAGCACATACACTTGTGCAAAGTATACTTGCACAAGACTTAAACATACTAAAATTCCTTTGGAGCCTATGCAAAAGTTACTCTTTGCATTCTGACCAGAGAACACCCAAAGGTTTGAAATAGCATCCTATGATTATCAGGCAAGAAGATAGCAGCAACATGAATGACAAATAGAGGAAGGAAATCCATTCCAATTCCTAAAGAAATTCAGTGTCCTGTTTCCAAGCTGGCAAAGTTGGGAAAAATAGGTAAAGAATGTGATCTGGTGAAAAATAAGCACTGATGCAATTTTTGACCCTTAAATATTGTTTTTACTAATGACCTAAACTACTTTTTCCCCTGGAAGACACGTTCATTCTGATTGGTGTAAAGGTCATGTAATTCAGTTTTTAATAGCATTTTATTTGTTAATTTGCTTTATAGAAGTGTATCAACTGAAAGAGGAAAAAGAACTATTCTTTTTATTATCTCATATGACAAGTGTGCTCAACTTTTATGCTAGCCTTTTCTGTTGAATAAAGTCCCTACTGGACAATCTGTCTGTCCACTTCATTTACTCTACTCCCTGATATTTGTTGTAAATATGAATTCTGCTGTGATCCTGAAATTTCCACAGGCTTGCTGACCTTTCTGAAGAAGAGGCACTTCTGTAGCTGTGTCTAGAGCTACCATGACAGCAAATCAATGCAGAACACTGAATATATGCTCATACATAATGCTTGGAGCTCTGATGGTCTTACGTTTTTACTTGGTTCAATAGCTTGTTGCTCTGGGATGGGTGATAGTAGATCAAAGTGCTATGGCAGAATTTGGTTGCTGAAGTAGCAGGACTTGCCCTTGAGCCTGTGTTGACCAGAAGAGCAGCTTGCTGGAGAGCGGTTTCTGCACTGGTTCCACTGAAAAATGCTTATAGTGGGTGAAGATGTTGTGGTCCCTGTACTGCACAGCCAATAACATCTTGCACTGAGAACCTGGGAGAGGAAGCCAGTTAACTGTGAAAATGGGCAAGATTTAGATGAAAAATGAAAGCTTATATGCTTGTAAGTCTCTTTGCCCAGACCTACATCTTTGTGCTGTCAGGAACTGCAGAGTATAATTAGTGCATTGAAGAGAGAAGCAGATGACATTTAAAAGCTTTGTTGTCCATAACTTTCCTCAAACTGGGCAGGGTCTGCCAGCCTGGGGTATGCCTACATGCCAAAGAGCAGCATCTCTAAAACTGGAAACCAGAGCCGCTTCTGCATAGTGCATGGTCGTCTTATGGAGCTTGTTGCTCTTGTTGCTGAGTCCACTGAAGATCAGAGCCTGAGAATTGTAATTACCTCTTGCATGTAGTAGAGGTCCATGCTGGCAAAGATTAAAAATTCACCTCTTGGATCTGCACAGCAGTGTATGCTGTGGATGACCGTTGCCTTGCCCTCTGTAGTCTGACCCTTAGACCAAGCTCATAAATTGGTCTTCAGAAGGAAACAAACACTTGTTTCTGCTGTCCACTTAGAAAAAGAATTATTTTCCAAGGCTTAAGACCTGCTTTATGTCACTGTAATTCTTCTCATCAGATATGGAGGGACTACTGTGAGACACATGCCATATGTTGTAGGCATGTGTTTACATACATATTTCTCTCTGTGTCTGCTGGAATCTGTGTTAAACAGCAGCTTTGGTTCTTTGGGCCTCTGACTATTCAACACTGCAAATGTTTTACACTGAACTGTCTGGATAACTTATTAATCCCCAAAATTACTCAATAGCTTGCTCTCTCAGATGTGAAAAAAGTGTCTTGAAAGGATTTTCCTTTGTTTCATAAAACTCACAAACTGTTGTGATTATAGAATCAAAGTTGTCCTAGCCAAAACCTGTTTATGCTTCAGGCTGCTTCATTTACTGAAAATGTCTGCTCCCAGCTGATATAGCCAGTATGGGTTATTCTGTTGGTAATCCACAGGCTCCAGGAATGTCTCAGAGTTACATTTCTTTTCTTCTCTGCAATTTATGGTTTATAATTTCCTGTTTTCCTAGTATTTCCACAATATATCCTTGAAGTTTGCCTTCAAATGATAAAAAAGTAAGAAATTCAGACTTAGGGAGAAACTTGCAGTTAATTTGCTTTCTGGCACCTGAAGGCCAAAGAGCAATAGGACTTCATTGGGAGACCATATGGGAAAACTCTTGGCTTGCCTTGTTACCTCTTTCTCAGTAATCCCTGCATTTGCAGTGAATCAAGACACTAAAAAGTATTCATAGCTTACAGCATATTGGGAAGGAAATTGTTCCATCCTTATACCCATGGCACAATTCACGTGACTCAAGCATTACTGAAGTTTCCTCTGTGTTCTTCCCTGGTGGACCACAGATTTGGAAGACTGCTCAAATTGACAGCTTGGTGCAACGCTCTGAGATAAACTCCAGACTTAAACTTTGTTTGGGGAAGAAGGAGGTGTTAGGAAGCCCAGTTCAGGATATTGGAGAAGACAAAAGACCTGGACCTGTTCCAAGAAGGAAGTGTCTTTGTCCTCAGCTATAGCACAGCAATAGTTTGAGAAAAGGATAAAAGGAGAAAATACTAAGTCCTATTCATGTTAAAAATCATAAATCCATCTGCCACATCTTTTTCCCTGGAATAACTCTGTTGTGACCTTGAGAAGGAAGTTAACTTTTATAGAATGGAGGTCTTAGTGCTAAGGTAAGCTTTCTCACTGAAAGTCTGGTGAGTTTATCCCAGACTTAGTACTATTTAGCCAAACCTAATGATTTGGTCCTCAACAGACTCTAACAACTGCAACTGCAACTGGGGAAGATAAGTTCAGGAAGTTTCTCTGGGCTCCCACTGATCCTGCTATTGAGACCTGGCTATTAAGAGAGGAAAGGAAGATGCTTTGAATACCAAGGCTATAGCAGCTAAATTTTTCTGTATATGGAGACTACATAGGACTAGATGCCCAGAGTGAGAGAAACTGTTGAAAAATAATGACAGGAGATAGGCAAAATGAATATTCTAAGTTTTGGAGTGGAGATACTAGGGACAGAGATTGGGCTTTGCATTGAAAATGTCTTTGCAAGATGACAAGGAATAAGAGGAGATTTGAAGAGTAGAGGACTTTGACTTGGCAGGAGAAGTAACTGGAACTGACCCAAGGAGAAAAAGTAAATCTGGAGAGTGGAAGTGAGGACTCAGTGGAGGCAGCATAGTATGTTGTGCAAACTGCTGACATCTTGCTCTGATGTGTCTCTTGGTGAGAGGAGTGTATATGATAAGGCATCTAACACTTTTTCATTTCCTAGACATCTGGAGGACAGGATCTTGCCAGAAGTACTGATTTGTTGGAGTCCCAGTCCTGCTTTCTCCCTCCTGCCTCTCTCCATATATGGTCTCCTCACAAGGCTCCTTGTGATGACCTGGGTTCGGGTGGATGACACCACCAGGATATCTTTTACTAGACGAGAAATAGTTTCTTTGTGTTTCTCTTTCCTTAAGACAGGAAAATTACTGACAAATGTGTGGAAAAAGGCTTGGATGAAATAGTACATTACGTTTGCAACCCACAGATCTGTCATCAGTTTATCTTGGAGTCACGAAGAACTTCCCACCTTTTATAGTGTGGGACATATGCATCCTATTTTTCATGAGCTGCTAGACCGTTATATCTTGGGCAATCTTATGAAAATCTGCTCTCTTATCAGGGAAAATATAGTCCATAGAACAAGGAGTAAAGAATTTTCTTGCAGTTGATGGCCTAGGGCAACATGTGTTGCAGAAACCATAGACTCAAACATACACTTATTAAGCAGAAATCATTCTGCTTACCTGAATCACATCAAGCATGCACCTAAGTTTTGTGTTGAATGGGAGTCAATACCATGCAGTGGTGCCTGTTGCTTGTGCTGATGATTACTGAGAGAAATACTTCAAACAAACACAATGCAAGATAACTTTCAAAGAATATACAACAAAGGCTTATGAGGTGAGATTGAAAGAATGATCCTGTTTGATTTTATTAAAACTTACTGTCTGAATACTTATTCTGCTGCCACAGTACTTGTCAGCTGATTGATATGTTCATGACTAAATGTATGATAGAGTCCCCTGTAGGTGACTTTCCCCCTAACAAGTTATTTTTGGATCTCACTTCTTGATCTTTGTGATTTTCTCAACTACTTCTAGCCTTCCTGCTTTCTGAATATGAGAGGCAAAGTCACATTGCTTAACTCAGACATGTGTGACAATGCAGGGTTTCTCCTATCTCAGCTGGGGAGTGATGGAACACAAAGTGACAAAGGCATTTTTACACTGTTACGTTGTCTGCTTAGTTTTTCTGTCTTGTACTGATGTGTAATGAGGCTGGGAGGAAATACTCTTTGTGAAACAAAGGGATATTCTAAGTGCGGAAAAAGCAGTCAGGCTTATAAATGGACAACAAGCAGTGCTGCTTGAGTTTAAGGATCAGAGGTAGCAAGGAACTCACAGTAACTTGCATTGAACTAATAATTTTAAGTCCATTCACTAATCCATGTGGCCATGGTTCAGCCAGCTTTTAAAGGAGTTGCTTAATTTTAAGTTTCTGAAGAGTTTCTCAGATTCTTATGTTTAAAATTAATTTTTTCTCCCTTAGGTCACCTTAAGCTGGAAGTTTCACTAGAAAAGCTAAGTGGTATTTTTCATTTTCCTGCAGATGCAAATTTTTGGCTAACAGCTGAAAAGCTGCCTTGTCTTTCCTTCCTCCCTTGTTCCATGTTTGGGAACTGGGCTGAAGGTTTTCACGTGAAGGAGGTGAATGGGTACTAGGACTGGACCCAGCGCTCCTTTGAAAATTAGCAGGGGAAGGATCTGTAAATTAATACAGTTCTTCAGTGGAAAAAACCTGTAATAATCTGACATTTTTTAAGCAACTGTCTGTGAAACAGTGTAGTGCAGACCTGGTCTGTGTCCTCTTGAGGATATGTAGCACCTTAGCTGTTTCTCTGCATAAGTCAGATGAATCAGCACCATCCTGACTTTAAAGATAACAGTGGAGAGGGAGGCTTCATACTGTGTCCTGTGGGTGCTGTCAATGAAGGGGTGAAATCACTGGAAAGTCTTTATCAAATGTACTAATGGCTCACATATGCCTTCTTGCAGGCTCCAGTCACAAGTGACCTAAAAAGTATTGAGAACTTTTCTTTAAAAAATGGTAAATGAAATGATCCTGTGCTACTGAAAAGTTGTGAGATGAAACTTTAACCTGCAGGATCTTTATTTCTAGCAGGGACAGCCATTACACAGTACGGGTATTGTTAGGCTGCAGAAAACCCTGTTGCCATCTCTCTTGTGTTAGCGTTCTTGAAAAGGATGAAGCTGGACAAGGGTTATCTCAAGTGTATGGGAGAGTTTAGAGCACTTCATATGGAATTTTGGAGGACACAATTTCCCAACTTTGCTGCTGAGTGATTGTAAACCTCTTTGTTGATATTTGTGTCAACAGAGTGCCAACGAGCAGGGCTGCTGGGGCCAGCAGTGCAGCATGTGAATGCTTGCATGCTCTCTGACCAGGAGAGGACTCTTCAACGATCTGAAATTAAATCCTTAAAGATGTGGCGTGTATTCCATGCTGTAGGTATTGTTTATGTTTGAGCCTGGTTAGCAGTCCTGAGGAAGAGAAGTCTACAGAAAAGACAAGTCTCTGTAGTTTGTATCAGCATCATCTTTTTCCTGGAATTTCAAAATGTGATGCACTGGTGACTGACTGACTCACAAGGCTGAAGTCAAATTAGTTAAAAAATTTCTTCTTCATAAAAGACTTCAATGGAAACTATATTTAACTGAAAACTACTCATTCTGTGGTTTAGGGACAGCAGTGAGGAATTTGTAGCAAGTGACTAATCTGATTTTAGAATGAACTTTAGTCTATAAAACATGTACATGATTTTCTAGGAAAAGGATTTGATTTTAAGCTTACTTTCTCTAAGTGCAAATTAATATTGCATGTCCTGTGAGAAGCAGCTGAGGACTCTGGGTTTGTGTAGTTTGGAGAAAAGGAGGCTGAGGGACGACCTCATTGCTCTCTGCACGTTCTGAGGAGGGGAAGCGAGGAAGGAGGTGCTGATCTCTTCTCCTTGGGATCGGGATCCAGCAACAGGTCACGTAGGAATTCAAAGCTGCACCATCGGAAGTTCAGATCTGACATTAGGAAGCATTTCTTTACTGAGAGCGTGGAACAGGTTTCCTAGAGAGGTGGTCGATGCCCCAAGCCTGGCAGTGTTCAAGAGGCATTTGGACAATGCCCTTAATAATATGTTTAACTTTTGCTCTGCCCTGAAGGGGTCAGGCAGTTGGACTGGATGATCATTGTAGGTCCTTCCAACTGAAATATTCTCTTCTCTATTTTAATACTTTGCTAAAAATAATGTATGTTATATATATATATATATCACTTGCTTTTTGATATGGCTGTGAACTTGAGCATTTCTCATCCCTTGAGGCTGATGGCAAATTTCCTACTGATTCACTGTAGAATAATAAGAGTTGTACTGTGGCTAATGCACTGCAGTAAACAATTCTCAGAACTGATCAGTATGAAAAGGAATAGCAGAGCGATTACCTCCTCTGCAGTAAGGTCTTCCTGACCACCATAGTTCACAATTGTCCTATTTACAGGAGCTGGCGTTTCCAAAGTTCTCTGCATTTTACTTACTTTTTACATATTTATTATTAGAATTCTGAATATTGCGTCTAGTGTAAAAATTTTAATAGTATTTGAAAATTATCCTTGCAGAGCTTCAAACTGATCCTTTTGGAGGTCTTAGTGGCTGGTAGCTTAACATTGTTTTGGCTGTTGTGGAAGTGTAACCCAGTTAATAAGTGAGTTTTCCAAGTCTCGTCTGGCTAATGGGATACAGTGATTTTTGTATTGAACTTTTTCCTAACACTCAGACAAAGATCCTCTTTGAGCATAAATACTTGAAAATACCAGCAAACACTGCAGTCCTTGTCATCCAAACAATGAGATCTTATGCAATTTTAAATAGGATGCATTTTTTCCCTTCTGTGGAAGAAAACATCAATTTTGCTGCTTACAGAAAATTAATTTTCAGTTAAGGGTTAAACATGGAGAGCAGACATATATTGCTGAATCTTGGCCCCAATAAAACTGATAAAAGTCTCATTGGCATATTATGACCAGGGTTTTCTTCTCAGCAAGGTTATTCTGAGATGTTGTACAAGTGAGAAAGCCTGTCCTCTCATCTGATGGAATCATCCTTAAACAGAGTCAGCTGAAGACTTTTCAGCCTTGCAAACAAGGCTTTACTAGCCAAAGATGAGAAACAGGATTATTTTTTGCCTCAGGGAGAAGACAGGGATGAAAAAAGTCAGGACATAAAGAGGAAGCAGGGCAGATGTCTGGAGGGTAAGGCTTACCACTTTTTTAGGTTTTAGGGGCTGCACCCAATGCCAGAAAGCAAAAATCATCCCTTAGCTCAGGTCTCTGACATCAGCAAATCAGACAGTACAGGCATGGCCTCTGCATTTTCCAGCAGTCTTAACCTGAACTTTGTTGTGTCTGTGTTTAAAACTACCATTATTTGGACCAGTTCAGCAGACTATGAAAGTAAAACACTCTTTTGAAGTCAGTACTGCTACCATGGCTTACCCTAGATGAATATCTGGCTCTATGTGTATGGGTTTGGGCACAATATATATTATGTTATTACATGACATATAATGTTATCCTTGAAATTTAAGATTACTTAAATAGATGACAGCTCTGGCTCTCCTCCAGTAGAGCTGGCTCCATTAAAATCCAAATAAAAACTTGTTGTTTGGCTTTGGTGCAGAATTTCAAGTCATGAATGTTTGTAAAAACTAGGCATTTACCCCGTGGCATGAAGAATAATTTTTTATTGGTACCTGCAATAACATGGTTATAGACTGATGCCTGACCCTTGATGTACAAAGAAAAATAACTTTTGTCAACAATAGAAATAGACTTAAGGCAGTACGAAGGTTGCAAAAGTGAAACACAGGTGGCTGGTATGCTTTAATCCTTACTGTTACAGTCAGAGGTGTTTTCCTGTTGATACCATTTGGTGTTATAGGTCAGACCCTCACAGAGATGCACAGAAATGAGCAGAATTTTCCAAATGAGCCACAAGAAGTTAGAAGAAGTAGGCATGTCTTCTAGAAATGTGTCTGAACCACCACTACAGCAAACAGCCAAGATGGTTTAAGAAACGCTTCCAGTCTCTGAAGTAAAACTCTTTCATGTGGCTTCTTATGTGGCTCATAAAGTGCCCCATGGCTTCAGTGATAATGCTGTTAGGATCTAGATTTGGGGTGATATTGCATGCCTTTACTCAAGGTACTTAATTTATTCAACCTGTTGCCAGTACTGAGGCAGATTTAAAAGGCTTTCCCTTTACCTCATAATCTGTTTTCTGCTAACTCATCCAGAAACCAGCCTGAGGTCATGTTATAAAAATAATTTATTATTTGTTATGAATTTGGGTTTTGAAGAAATTACATTCTTCTTTGGCTTCTCTTCATGGATGTGGCTAGGGAGGGTTCATAGATGGCTATAGGGAATTGTGCCACATGTTTGTTCATAAATTAGCTGTTTGTAAACAAAAGCAGAATTTTTAGAAAGGATTGGATCTAAGCTTATTTGACAGGAAGGAGTCTGGAGCTATTCAAAGAAGAGAGGAGAGAGAATCAAAAGGGGGAAAAGAAAGGGAACAATGTAGGAACAAATGTGGAGTGTCTTTACCTCTTTGAGAGACAGATCAGTCCCATCACTTCTGTGCTTTGCTGTCCTTTTCGTTCTTTTCACCATGTCACTGAGCACAAAACTATGTTGGTACAGAAGGAAATTAATGCTAGAAAACTCTAGAGTGGTTCTTAATGTTTATATTAATGACTGTGTACAGCTAGGTCCCCTTCTGGATGCTGAATAGCATCTTTTGTAAGAAAAAAGGAAAAATGCATTTTTTTTTCTCCTCTAAGAGTATACTTTATCTGTGCAAATGGTTGTAATACCCTTCATAGTGCTGAAGTAGCAAACATTATTCATTATGAAGAGTGCTTGCTTTTCTTCAGTGTGGAAAATATTGATCTGACCTTAACAATACCAGATTTAGTGTATGCAAAGACAAGCATTTTTGCTAAAATGGAGTGACATTTGTATATTCCTTGGTATTAAAATATGACTTTAATTTGGGAGGAATATTGACTTTTGTCTGAAAATGTGTCCTGCTTACTCAGAAAAATAGGCTTCTTGCCTTATCTTCAAGGTCTCTCTATACAGTAACATATTTCCTGAAAGTCATGATGGCAACTTCCTATGTGAATCACAGTTACTTGAAGGTTCAAAGAGAAATGCATTTGTGGTGGCATTGCATAGGAGTGTACTGATTAGCAGTTCTTGCTGCACACTGAGGCACCCCTTCTGCTTTGTTCTGAATACCATGAATTTTCCCCCTTTCAAGGGGCCCCTTTTGTCTTAATATGAAATGGCTATTTGATGAATGATGTGCTAGTAAATGGCCCTTAGCCATTTAGCCAATTGCTTATGCACCTTTAAATAAAGCTGATTGGGATGTGGACAGTAGTTGAGTACTTGTACAACTGTGTCTGCAGTCATCCAGTTTTTATGAGGGAGAGGAGACAAGTAGTATTGTTCCTATCCTGCAAGAATGGAGTTTCTTTTCAGAAGGTTTTGGGAGTTGCATTTCCACCAAGCAAATCTGAGAGTAAAATATGTGTTTTAGCAGCTAAATGTGTTACAGTTTATGAGAATAGTTATTTCCATTGTAAGTGTTAAGAGGTAGTCCCTTTATATAGAACTGCTAGTGTTTATAGGTTATAGGAATCACTATGCTACCTAATTGTTAAAGGACTTCAAATACCAGAATCCTACAGAATACCAGCCACCCTCTGATTAGTGTGATATGGTGGAGAAAATGTAGAATATACAAAGTACCTAATTTATAGTTCTACATTGTCAAAAAACCCACCCTCTACTTGTTAATAGAGAACATAAAGTGGAAAAGAAGAATGGGAATTAGTCAACATTGATGAAGTGAGGATAACTTAATCACTGCTGAAGATCATGTTCTCTTGCTAAACAGCGTAATTTCTGCTTCCTTTAAAATGTTTAAAGCTATACAAGACTGCCATAAAGGAAATTATAATCCAGAAAGCAGAGGAGGATAATATGCTGTGATTTACTTAATGCTGACTACAAACTACAAAAACAGAATACCACTACCACCCCAAAATAATGACATTCAGAGGACAGTGTAGCCAGTAACCTGTACGACTGAAAGTACTCAGGTGAGCAAAATTTTATTCAGCAATTGTTCCTGTTCTTCCTTGTCATGTTAAAGAACTTACATGCAGCTTTAGGTGAATATTCTGTTGCTGTTAAGTTTCCTGGATGAATTATGAGGATCCAAGATTACGCTTTCTAGTGTATCAGACACAGTATGTCATCTGGGACACTGAAACAGCAGCGCTCTATAGAATGTCATGGAAGTCTGATTCTCCAAGTAACTTAAACACAAATGAGTGTCTATTAAAGACATTAAACTCTGTTTTGCTTTGTTATTTAATCTTACTGCTTTAATAATGTGCTTTTGATTAATCAGTTTTTATTGCCATTCAGGAAGATATTTGCCTCTAGAAATATCACTTTAATATTGAGGATACAGCAATTCTGTTGTATTTTCATGCTGCAGCATTTCGGAGACACTTTTTGCTCTTAAGAACCCAATTTCTCTATCAGAACTCAGTTTCCGTGTTCCACACCCACGTTCTCTGTTTCATCCAAGGGCTGTGGTTATTTAACTATTACCCTGGACATGGTTAGAGTCCTGATAGCACATGATGTAAAAGAAATTAACTTTTCCACATTATTCAGAGAGCAAAGCCACAGTGTTTCAAGTCCTTTTCTCTTCCCTCATTTCCAGGAACAGACACACCAGCCTAGACTTTCTTTGCTCTGTGTTGGTGTCCTTCATACTGTGTGCCAGCATTTTGCTTACACTATTCTCCTTTGCATAGGTGTCCAGTATATCTAGCACATGTACAGGGCAACATGTTGCAAAACTCTTAGTTCTGCAGAGCTTTATAACCATTTAATTCTTGAAACCAGCTTTGAGACAAACTTGCCAGAGCAGGATGATACTGAGGAGAGAGTAGGTCAATTTCTTAAGCAGACAGAGACTCCTCCTAGATGCAGATTTACAAAGAATAAAAACCAGGGTCCTTATTTCTCTATTTTCTTTGTTTCAAAGACTGGTAAGCAAGTCAGTTTTCTTGTGACATTTGTATCTTTTTAACCTTTACAGACAAAATATGACACCGTGTTTGCATGGCACTTCTGGGTTGGAAACACCTGGTTTTCATTTGGGAATGACATGAGAAGCTCTGATTCTGTGTTTAATTTCAAATGAAATCCGTGTGGCACTAATGCAGAGCAGCACTGTGCTGGGTCCTGGTTACAATGAGCACCTCTAATTGAATTCACAAAAACACTCCCCTTTCTTCCCTTCCCCTCCAGCTCCCCCAAGTTCAAAGTATTAATATGAGTAAAGAGTTGGCATGAAATGAGGGCAAGAACCCCGTCCAAACAGCATGCTCCAGAGCTCCCACATAAAGAAACTTTATAGCTTTAGCTGACGCTATGATACAGGTCAAGGAACAATCAACTTGACTGCAGAGCGAAAAAGAGGCAAAAAGTGGGGAGAATGCTCTAAAAAGACCAGAAAAGGAAATGTTGGTAAGTATAAATGAAGGGACCTTCAGCTGCTGGGATAAATCCTGTAGAATGGGTTATTCTAGAGTGTGCAGCACCCATTGGGTGCCCTAGGAGGAAACTGCAAAGGCAGGAAGCTATCCTGTTACTTTGTCTTCATTTTGAAGATAGTGCAGGCTCTGGACATCCTCTCTGAGACTGCTTCCCACCACATGGAAAACTGCCTTCTCTCCAGCTGCTACCTTCAGACTGTGGTAGCCAACTTCTTAGGGATTTAGGGTAAAGCCAAGCTGTCTCTGATGGCAACTTGTCCATCTAGGTATAGGTAAAATAATCTAAATACTGACTCTTCTAGTGCCTTCCCACAATCTCCTTTTACTGGTAAGATGACAGCAATGCTGTTCCTGGTAAGGAATAGTAATGCATCTTTTTGCAAGTGAGGATTTGCAGTATACACTCCCAGAAAGAACTACAATAGGCACAGGTGAATGCAGCAACAATGGGAACATCTTGAAACTGTGGAATGATTTCTGGCCCTTATGAGATATCTGGACTGTGGTTTTTTGAAGTTGCAAAATTTGTTTCTACTGACAAAACCAGTGTTGCCATTGTCCTTTCCTTAGACAAGACTGAAAAACAAACTGAGAGAAATTCTCATGTGTCTAAACCCCCTGGACAAAGTCTGGACAAAACCATTCCCTGAAACTTTTGACCAATGGGTTGTTAAGTCTCTCAGATACAACAGTGTTAGCTGCATCCTGACCCACGCAGCACTGTTACACACCACACAAGGTGACCTCCGAGCAAGTTTTACCTTCAGTTCTTTTTTCAGGTTGGGGTTTATGTCCTAAGGTCAGCCACAGCCCTTGTACTGCTGGCTAGCAAAGCTGTGCACTGTGCAAATAATAAAAAAAAAAAATCTGGTGGGATGAAAAATCAGGAAGTCAAATAACCTGCTGCATGTGAGTCCTCCTGATTTCTAGTCACTTTCTCTTTGCTATCTGCATTAATGAAGTAGAAATTGGGTGAGAATGTTTCTTCCCAAATCTAGCAGACTGTACAGAGGCCAGAAAAATGGCTCTTTCCTACAGTTCACCCAAGTCCTGAGAAGAGCCCCAACCTCTCTCCAGTGCTGACACTTGTCTGATGATAGTTTTCTTACAACTTGTCTGCGTGCTTGGCATTGTGCTGTCATAGCATCTATGTAGCTGTTGGTGTTACATCTGCGTACTCTGGCTTGACTTGCAAAACAGAGACAGTCCCATTGTCTGGTTATTTAAAACTGAATTGAACACAGCTCTGGAAATGTACTGTCAGGATGACCTCTGGGCTTGCTGAGATAGCCTAACTGGTCTCTTCCATCTTTCAACTTCTGTGAACTATTAAAAGTCCCTATGCTTTTAAATAATTACCCTCTTGCTTTGATTAATTTGTGGGCATTAACAGCTTTTAGACAGCTGATAGAAATAGCAAATACTTTTCATGTAAAGCCTAAGTGAATCTAGCAGCAAACAACTATATTCATTCAAACTTCCAGTCTTTTACCATTGCATTTTTGATCAGCGTGCAATGAAAGTTCTCCCTTCTGAGAACTCCCTCCCTGTCTTCCTTTCTGGTTCCCTTCATCTGTTTATCTTCATGTGAGTACAGTGACTACTGCTGTTTAGCACATAAAACAATTTCAGGCAAGGCTGCCCTCTTGTAACCTTCCCTGAGGTTACAGGAGGTGCTTGGAAGGCAAATCGGTCTGGGAGCAAGCTGAAGAGCAAACTGTCTGTGTTGCTTTTCTCTGTTCTCATTACTCCCTTACCTTCTTGTATCAGGGAACAGACCTTTCCATTCAACCACTCCTGACTTTTTGCCATCAAACAAAAAACTTGAAAACCTTTAGCCTCTATAACTAAAAATAAGTAAATCTATGCTTAAAACACCAATTTATAGCCTTTATATGATCTGCTTTGGAGCAGGGGCGGGGGGGGTGGGGGGGGACAGGAAATGAGATTCCAGTTTTTGAAAAAACATCTTAGTAGCTGGGTATTGAAATTTCCTAATTAACCTGTCAGGGGAAGGTGGCGTCAATATTTTAGATGTGATTTGTTTCTGTAACATGACCAAGCTGTTAAACTTGTTAGTGATCACATAGCAGATGGATGAGTGTCTTGTGAATTTGCAGAAATGTTATCTGCTTAGAAGGCATAAAAAAATAATTCCAAACTCTAGCTCCTAGCTGTATAGGCAAGTGAGAATTTCAATATCTAGAAATACCATAAAGCTTTCTGTGCAAACATAAGCCCTCCTGTTAAGCACTAGGGCTTGGTGTCAGAGGCCTTCTAAGGAAAACCAGACTGCTGAAAGGCAAGAGGTGAGCTGCTCTTCAGCAAAATAGTGGTTTTTATAGATGTTCCCAAAATCACATAATGAGAAGCGGTTTGTTTTTCTGGAAGTAACTCAGTTCTTTTCCTGTCATGCGAAGAAGTTCCACATATCTGCAATGAGGTGATTTTTTCTTTCCCCTATCCCCCATTTCTGATTGCATATGAAATGTTCTCTAAACTCTTTTCACAGCTGAAATAGATTTATTCCCAATTTTAAGCCCCTTTACTTTGACACCAGACAACCTGATGTGCCCTCCAGCCTAAGGCTGAATATTGCAATGAGTGCTGCTTGGGTGGAGCCACAAAATAGTCAGTCAGACTCCCTGCTTATGTATTAGACCACCCACGAGGAGATTACGGCATGAGCAAGGCTTCAGATTGCAAGAGACAGCTCCTTGTAGGACTTTGCAGCACTGCTAGACAAAGACAGGCAAACATGCTCAAGGGCAATGGCTTGCACCCCATCCAAGACACACAGACGCACACACTGAAATACTTGCATGTGAAACCTCTTCCTCTGAGAGCTTCAGCTGTTGACGCAAGTAAATGCTGACATCTGCTTAACAAAGGGTGGTCTGCAGAATGGCTGCAAATAACCTGCATGGAAATACAGACATGCAATGACAATGGTGGTCACTTGATCAGGGAGAAGCCCTCAGACTGCAGGCCCCATCCCTGTGTACATGTTTATAACTGGCCTTTTTAAAAATAGTCCAGTTTGGGGGGTGGGGGGTGTCTTCCTCTCGCCTTGTACTTTTTGCAAAATTTTTTTTTTTTAAACTAATGTCTCTTCCAAGTAGGCAGCTGGGCATGAACTTGACTGGAAAAAGTTTAAACCAGTGCAGGTTCTGTGCACAAGCTGGGTAATGTTTAGCCTGGACAGAAGGATGCTGAGGGGAGACCTGATTGCTCTCTACAACTACCTGAAAGGAGTCTGTAGCCAGCTGGAGGTTGGTCTCTTCTCCCAAGTAACAAGCGATAGGACAAGAGGAAATGGCCTCAAGTTGTGCCAAGGGAGGTTTAGATTGGATATTAGGAAAAAATTCTTCACCAAAAGGGTTGTCAGACATTGGAACAGGCTGCCCAGGGAAGTGGTTGAGTCACTATCCTTGGAGGTATTTAAATTACATGTAGATGTGGCACTTAGGGTTTAGCGGTGGACTTGATGAACTTAAAGGTCTTTTCCAAACAAAACAATTCTATGAGTCTATGATCTGTGCTGGTTCTTTTTACCACTAGCACCACCTGCTTCCTGACCTACCTGAACTGACTGTCCCCAGTCTGCTCCAGCTCTCTCTTCATACCTAAGGTTCCCAACAGGTTTATCTAACCAAAAGAGGGAAAAAAGTCTCTAAAGCTGACAGGTGTTGTGGCAGTGCTGACAGATACAGGTTGGGAAACTCTAAACACTATAGAAATGTCAACAGAAGGAAGGTGCTCTCATTTTTAACGCCCCATTTATATTTTAAGCTGTTTTACTAATACACTTCACATTGACAGCATAATGCAAAGTCCATCAAAGTTACCTTCAAGTGCTCTCCAAGTCTGAGAAAAGATGAAGGTGCATTCATTAGCTGTTACTGAAGTGAAAGCTGGAGCTATGCATGGAGCCTGCGTCCTGTCCCTGTCCCATCTCCCTTTAAACTGGTAGCATTGCTGTATTGGAGACACTAAGTCTTGTAGCATCACTTTTGATGGAGCTCTGCTTTAGGTCATTGATTCAAGTGTTTCCCTAACACATCCAAAGATGTTTTAAATATTCCATTTTCCATCCTTTTGAAGGATGTCATCGTGCCATTAATCTGATCTTGGATGCATCGTGTATACGTTTGGTGACTCCACCTGAACCTACAACTTTACCAGTAAATGAGAAATCAGCAAAAGTGCAAAGTAGGTTTAGTATGTGAAGTAACAGTATAAAGTCCTGTCCATTTGCCTTGGCGACAGTCAGGAGAAACATTTCAGCCTCTGCATGCCAGTGTACTTAGTGGAATCAGTCAAAGAAGGTGTAGAAACAACTTAGTACCTAAATGCAACTTCTTGGAAAGCAGAGCAATCTCAGCAAGGCTGGCTGGGCTCCACCAGGGAACACACAATGCAGCCAGTGTATTTTTTCCAGGAATGCTGAAAACTAGCTCTTAATGCCCTGCTGTTTGCTTGCATCTATCTTGGTGACCCTGTGCTAACACTTGCGGTGCTGCGTTGCCATGAACTTGGTACTGCTGTGTGTTTCAGGTGGGATGCTTTAGGAAATCTGGAAGGCATGGAGAAGGAAGAAAGGCTCTTAAGAGTTGCCTGCTCAGTTTACCCATATCACAGTGAGGGTGGGAATTTTCACTGTAGGTATAACTACTTGCATCCTGGCTCCTCCACAATATGGTGTCTTGTCAACATCTTCCTCCCTCCCTCCCTCCCTCCTTTTTTTTGTTTTAGATTAAGATCAGACTCCACAAAGGCTGGAGGAATCTGGAGCCTTTGAACAGCAGAGAGAGTGATACCATCCCAAGAAGTGTTGACCACTTTGTCACTATTCTTCCTCTGCTCTAAGAATTCATTTGCTAATGACCTATACAGAAACATGCTCTCCACTAGCTCAGCTTCCCAGGAACCAGTAGGTCATTCTGTCTTCAATCACCGGCTCAGAAAGAAAGGTGCCTTACTCATAGATGCCCAGATTCAATGCCACAGGTAATGAAATACAGATGAGAAGCTATAATTTAAGTCAGATTTATCACTAAGTAGTTAGAGCACACATTTTGTGATACACAAAATAGTGCCTTATGCTAGGAAAAGACAGCAAGTTACACATCAGTACTACTCATTACAGTAACAGGTCCACATGTTAACATTTTCCTTGCTTTCAGGGTTTTTGGGAAATGTTGAGACAGGCAGATGAGGTGCTCTGGTTTTAGGCTTCTTTCTCCCTCACGAGGTTGACTCTGAGGCAAGCTCTATAACCTGAATGCCCAGATTCATAGAGGTTTGCATGGCATCTGGCTCCTATTGGTCTCAGGATACCAGCAGCAGCTCAGTGTCTTCCGTCCAAAAATGTACACTCCTGTACTTTGTGCTGTGTTTTGAACACTTTTTTGATGTTTTCTAAAAAATTGACAGTTAACCTGATCAAGAGAAAAGAATCTGCATGAGTTCTGGTGAAGATGTTTTCCATTTTGAGTTCATTCCAATAATTACACCAGACAGTCTACAAAGATGTATTTTAAAGTTAACATAAACAGTGTATAACGGGATTTTATTTTTGGATAGAAGATCCTTCAGAAGACCAAATTATCCTTCCATTCATATTGGCCTAATATATACAATTAGTGTTGATGTGTAATGCTGCACAAGAAAATAATTGAATGAAAGTCTCATTTGGTCTCTGGACCAGAGAAGTGCTTATGTATGTGCTTANTTTTTTTTTTTTTAGGAATACATATGTCCCCAGGCAATAATATTTTATTTTAAAAATTCTGTTGTCATGCTTCACCATTCCTGTATTTCCAAACCACACTATTCCTGGCTAGCTTGAAGTTGTTATTGCTCACATCGAAATATCCCTACACCAAACTCTCTCTCCTGTGACAGTGTCATCTAAAAGGATAACAATCTTATCAACAAAATTATGAGCCCATCCTTTTGCTTAGACAGTGTACTCTTGTGTGAATTCTCAGTGTTCAAAGTTAAGCACACTCAAGTAATTTGACCTGGAATTCTGCTGTCTGATGAGCAAACTGTCAGCCCCAGAGTGAATTGCTTTATTTTCTTCAATGCTTGGGTTTAGACTTTAAATGTTAACCATGACCTGCAGGAATTACAGAATCTTTAACCTCAAAGCAATAAAATACTCTGTTTCCTTCTATCTCAAGTAGTGCATACCTACAAAGCCGGTGTAATTCAGCTGAACATATGTAGACTATCATAAAGTGGAACACTAGTTATTTAGTGATTCTTTTGCTGATACCATGTCCCTATAGATAAGCCATGGTAGGCATTATGCTATTGCTCTTTTATTTGGTTTTCCATAACTGTGAAGATTTGCCAACTTCTAAATTTCCTAGATGAAGTTCACCCTTGCTGGCCTTGTGCTTCACATTGCCACCCAAGCAAATCATGCCGTAATCTCCCTGCAATGCATTTCTGATTATTTTTCATGCCCTCCTCAAACCTTTCATGGTAGAGTAAACTTCAAAGGAATTTTCCAGTCATCTGAAAGTGAAGTATAGCTTCTAAATATGATGGGCTAATTTTCTTCCCTGACAGCAGTTTGTTGCTGCCACAGTTAAGTCCACAAAGTTATATGAGGAGACCAAAATATGTTGTAAATTAAAAACTTTGTAATTACATTGTTTAGCATTTCTTGTTGTATAGTTGGCATTGGTTCATAGAAATTATTCAGACCAGTGGGCCATCCCATCTCATATCCTGTCCTTGGCACTGGGAGCTGCTTTAGGGGAAGTTGAAAACTACAGGATATAGTTACAGAATAGTTGAGGATTATTATTGTAGCATGATACAGTAACATTAGTAGTTAATAAATTTAGATACTAGAATTTCTCTCTTCCAAATATTGCATTCTTTTATTGAGGACTTGATTTCTGTGCTCTTCAAGTTTTCTTTAATTTGTATCTACAAATTTTTAAATACGCTGCCTAAGTTCACCAAAAGCTGAGCAAATAAGACCACTTTTCTCCTCTGTAACTTAAAACCTGTATTATGTCAAACCAGTACTATTATTTCCTCATCTGCCATAGTTTTATCTGGAAAAGCTTCCATGAAATTTTCTGCCTGTATGAATTCTGACACAAAAAAAAAATGGATGGAAAAATAACTCCTTGAGAACTTAGTAGAAATAAAACTTCCCTTTATTTTCTTCAAGTTAAGTGAAATAAGTATAAGTGAAGGCTTTTGAAGAGGTTCTTGTTCAGTGGCATATTACCTTCTGTAAAACTGCATGGAGTTATTCGTACTCTACAGCTCTTCTGAGGTATTGGTGCTTGCTTTTTCTTCCCAGTTTACTTTCTTCACTAAATAAATACAATATGGTTGTCTGTGTGTGCAGAGAACTTTTATTTCTTTTCATTTCCTGGAAAGGTTTTTCAGACAGCTATAAAACAAGTACCACAGGTTGAAATATGCAAACAAAAGATATCACAAATATAAAAAGTTAAAAAACAAAAAAACAACAACAAAAAAAAAAAGAAAATCATGTAGAGCCTTAGGAATGCTTTAAAACCTTCATTTTCTATCAACTGTCATTCTTGAGACCTTCATGTTTCCTGTAACTTTCTAATGTGTACTTTAAGATAACAGTTATTAATAGTGAAATTATTTCTCATGGCAGTTGAGCTTGAGCAGGGCACTTGCTTTCAAAGCTGAACCTAAAGTTTTCCTTTTCTACAATGACCCATCCTTTCCTCCCTACTCCTCCAGTCCTTCATATAGATGTTTTCACTGAGATAATGACAATGTATTTGTTGAAATGGTCTTTACTCTTAATTACTCATGCATACCGCCCAGATATGATATAAATTCAAAACTAGAAGTCAAGCCTTATTCCAGTGAGGGAATAGGAATGACTGTGTATCAAAGAAATCTGGAACACAAAAAAGCAGAGATCTGAATACTTTTCTGTAGATGTTTAGAGGACTGTTCTAAGCTAGATGGTTGTGTTTCCCCACCATCTGCCTTTCTCTATTTTTTTTAATGTTTCTTGCCAAAAATCTCCTGTACTGATTATAATTCTAAACTCGTAAGGAGGGAACAAAAAGAATGGAAATGGAGCCAGAATTAATTTTATTGGTCTGAAACCCCTAAAAACACTAAATCACTTTTTGACATGCCTGCATATAGATTTAGAAGCTTGAAGTGATAGTCACTTGAAATATTGTGCATCATATCTAGCTCATAAGTGACAGTACCACAAATTAAATACTCCTAAGCAAAATTAATTCCTCTACAAAGACAAGTGTGAGAGGGCATAAGGAAGAGCCTGAAGAACTGCAGGCATGCTCAGAGTTTCATTTAATGATGAAATCACACTGTTTACCAGCCTGTTGCTGGTCAGAGGCAGAGTATCTCCTCCATTGCCATACAGGTGGTGCAGTGGGCCCTAAAGCTAACAGGAGAGCTGTGGGATGGCTATTGCAGGGTAGTCCTAATGGGACCTAGAACCATCAGAAGACCTCTGCTTGCAACCAGTGTAGGGGTCTGGGTGAAGTAAATAGGCTATAGTGTGCATTACTGAGCTATCCCAAGAAACTGAGATGAGAGAAACGCTAGGTCACCCTTCTGTATCTCCTTGGCCGAGCCTAGTGAGACCCCTCTTGACTTTAGTCAAATTCCAGGAGGAGAACAATGTTGCATGAAAAGATGGGCTTCCTTCCCCTCATCTCTGTGATTATGTGGAAAAAAGTTAGCAAGGAGGAGAAAGGCAAAAATGTTCACTGTCTAAGATTATTCAGCCAAGCTATAAGAGAAAGAAGCCTTCTTCCAAAATCCCTGTTCAGCCTGGGATCATCACTGGGAGAGCTGATCTCATACTTGCAAGCAAACCAAGATATAATGTCTGTCACCAGTCAGATGTAGCCAGGGTCTTAATTCTGCATGCACAACAGAAGCTTGACAATGATCTGTCCTTCAAGACATGAAGGATATCTCTGCTGCCTCGAGCATCACTGGAAGACATTGAACAAGAGTTATCTGACAAAAGTTTGGGTTTGTTTCCTCTCCTGGAGGCCGGCGTGAGTTTTCACACTTGTATTCCCTAAAAAAATATCATAGAGTTTATCATCTATTCTCTTTGGCACGTGCCACGTTAGTCATGTAGTAGAGGCACACATTTGTCCGTGGCCTGTCACTTACTGAAGTTGTGTCAGCTTTTGCCTTTTCAGGACTGAAAACTATAGGTTATGCTGAAGTGGTTTCCTTTATTGAGTGAATGGTTGAAGGCAGAAGTTGCCGGTCCTTGTAGTGCTTGGTAGCCACAATGAAAGATACCCAGTTTTCCATTCTGTGAGGAGGCTACATAAATTAGTCAAGAGAGGGCTGCAACTGTTTGTCATCTTTAGACCATTGGACTGTTTGGTGCTGCAGTCGCACACTGTGCATGCTAGATTGGAAGCAACAGAAGCATTGCCACAATATGCACGTATGCCTGATGGGACACTGGTGCTTTGTCAGGTTTGCTACTGCTGATGCTGATAGTAAGTTTCTCAGGAAGCTGAATGGTCTGCTTCTGCTTGACCTTATTCCATTTGTCAGATTTAGTCAGAAAAAAATATTCCCCAAGGTCAAAACAGCAAGGGCAGTCGTTTCAGAGGTAAGGAGAGGAGGAATAATTGCCTTCGTTTGCAGTGTGGCCTGCAGATCAGTTTCTAGGGATGTTCACCTTATTAACTGTGTGTTCTTGCAGGGTTTCAGGGTTTTGGTCTTGCTATAGTCCTCTTAGGATATCACTGTACGATTTGAGGCTATTAGATCTATATAACTGTTGTCCATCTATTTTGGGAGAATATCATTTGTGACTTGTTAGTATGAAGGAAGTATGGGGAACTTCAACTTTTGACTCTTTCCAGAAGGAACATGTAGCACACAGTTCCTTGTTGGTTGTGTGAAATGAAACATGTCGAAACAGGAAAGTCCTTTCACACCTATATTTCTACACTGCTGACTGTATCTAGCAATAGAAAGGTCCTCATAATATATGTTCTGAAATTCTTGTGAAACCTAGAGAATGGTTTATTTCTCTCCCCATGACTTCTGCAGGTCATTCTTATGAAAACAGAGAGTTTGAGAAGGTGGTCCTACCCACAGGGTTGTGTAATTGCAAATGGCATGTCCTGCAGCTGGAGTCTTGTGGGAGAGAGAAACAACTTCACAAAGGTGTCAGTTCTGTTCCAGAGGCCTATAAAATACTCGGTGAGCATGAATTCAGATTATTCTGTAGGCTGGAACAACAAGTGTTCGGGTGGTTTCCCCCCCACCCTTTGCAATCCAATTAATTGGGTTTCATAATTGTCCCACAGAATAATTATTAGTCATGCTGGTTGCGAAGCTCAATTAGGATTATAACTGAGGTGCTGTAGTATTCTAGCACTGAGTCAGAAAGAAAAAAACCCAAATTTGGGTGAAGGGAAGGGATTTCTTTGAAATAAGGGAAGCTCATTAAACCCCTGTGCTCTTTAACTGCAAATTTGTTATTGTATATGACCAGCCTCCCAGCAAGGTCCAGTGTGTAATGTTCCTTCAATCCATCAGGTTTACATCTCCTCCTGTGAAAATATAGTTGGGCCATAGTCTGCTCCTTGTGACCTTCGGATACCCTTCCTGCATGACGGTGTTGTGGTAGGGCCCGGCACAAGTGAGCTATTGTCCTTGCTTGCTGGATGAGACCTTCCCATCAGAGCATGGCGTGGTGCTTTGCTGACTGCCAAAACTCCCCTTCCCCCCAAACCTCCTTTCCCCCTGTTTGAAAATAAAAAGAACTAGGATTCAATATTTTCATAACTTTTGGGACCTCTTGCTTGGAGAGGAGGGGGAGGGAGGGGGGATGCAGGGCAGACACAGCAAGCGCATTCGTGCCTCTCAGTTTGTCCCTTGGAGCTTCTTTCACTGGGTAGACCTGAACAAGCTGGCAAAGCGGAGCAAGCTTTTTCCTGGTAGGAAAAGTGTCTCCTCTGCTCCGTACAGCAGACATGAAAGAAGCTGGGGCCAGGGTGAGTGGGTGAGGCTGTCAGAAGACTGCTGGGGTCACAGACTGACTGGGAAGTAAGCAGAAAGTCTGGTGCTCACTTTTTTATGTTTCCGTGTTCAAAGACTGAAAACCCAGGGGATCCCAAACTTCCTGGTCCTTTGAACTTGCAGATCAGTGGGGAAACTGGGTGAAATCTTAGCTCCTCTCTAATTTCAGTGGAGTCAGAGTTTTCATTTGTTAGGGGTGAGTAAACTAAGGAAATAGTTCTGGTTTTGTGATTATTAAAAGGCATTCATTGCTTGACTTAGCATGCTTCCTAAATTTATAAGACTATGACAGCAGAAGCTTTTCTCATACCCCTAGGCCAGCTAGCTCACATCAGCCTGCAGTGATCCACACCCAAAGCTAAAAAATATTATGTACCTGAGACATTTTTCATGTCCCAATGGATTGCCATTTCTTTTCTAAAGTTTTGTTTCAATTTTCACACTGCACGCTTACTGCTTTTCTTCACCAGATACTTTACAAAATCAGGTAAATATTCTCCTTGCAACACCCTAGCAAATACATGTTCTACCTGATTTCCCACCATGCATGTAAAGATACAGTGTATTTAGAATAACTAGTGCAATTAGGAAAAAAAAAAAAAAAAAAAACAGGGCAAGTATACATTGTACAATTCCAATACATGTGTATTTGACCAAATATGAATAGATTATTTTCAGGCTACCAAAAATTTCTTTTATCATCTGTAATTGGTTCCTTTAAATAAGAGTTTATCTTTCTCTAAAATGTTAAAATGTGTTTAAGAAATACATCACTACAATATGCTACTTATGCAATATATGCCAAAACAGCACTCTTTTTTTCTTGGTTGGTTCTTGTTAAATGGGTAAAAAAGCTTCAAGTTCTTCAGAGAAGAAATTTTCACTCTGTTCTGTTCAGAGCTGATATAACAGATGACTTGGTGACCAAGATCTGGGATTCCTTCATTGCTGCACCTCACATTGAAATATAAATAGGTATGTTCTAAAAGCCCTATGTATTTCTGTGAAAACACTTGTGCCACTGGAGTTACAGGGTGGTTACCTAATCTGGCTATCATACTGAAAACATCATGACCCATACCACAGCTTTCAAGCATCCTCATCCAAAGGATGAAGGCCCAGTATTTTGACATCCTGGAAAAGAACAGATAAAGATTTTACTAAAATTACCTTGAGATTGAAGAAACACTATGCAAAGGGATTTATACCAGTATAATTTGAGAGCGAGTTTGGAGCTATTTATGTTTTGTCATTCATTCATTGCGTGGTAACTGTATGGTATAAGTAAAAAAGTAAATAACATAATGAAATCATAAAGGAACCCTGAGGTTATGAACATAACCCTGAGATTATGAGTCTAATTCCTACCGGAGTCACTGTAGAAAAAACAAACAAATTGTTCCTTTAGTTTTATGAGACCTGCACTTTTAATTTAGGTCTTTTTTTGGTGAATATGAAATATGCGGAACAGGTCAGGGCAACCCTGGTACATCATGGTTCATCTAATTTCAAAAGGTAGGCAGCCTAGTGTCGCATTCATACTGGTACACTCATGCAGTGAATATTAATTAACATGTGAGAATGCATTAACCTAGTACATGGAGTTGTCCATTTTCTAGGAATCCAACAAATCAGTATAAAAGAATTAGCTGTATAAATAGTCCATCTGTACTGCACCAAATAGCTTTTTGTAAAACACAAGCCTTATTTCTAATCCCATGATTTTCTGTTTCTCTCAAATCATTACTGGACAGTGTCCTTAATTTTATGGGGTTCCAAGAAATAGGAAACTCCATTGAGAAAGTTTCTCCCCTTTCTACTGTTGAAAATGTACAATCTGACTGTAGGGTTGAAGTAAAAAATAGCAACATACAGAGTGCCATGAATGCAGCCATTCTCTGTGAATGAATATAACTGTGTTTTCTTTATGGCACAAAGGCAAGTGAGCAGTGTTGAGCTAGCTATGGCAGTAATATGTATATTTATTCCCTGTGTTGCAGGCTGTGTTACATCAGGTGTTTGCAGGGGGAAAAAAAAGTCCTTTTTATTTTTTAAAAAAAAGGAAACTAAAAATAAAAATGGCAAGTGCTGGCATAATGCAAAAAAGAGAAAAAGACAACTTTTTGCTATGGTATTTTACAGCTCAGCATTTTGTAAGTTTGTTCTGCAACCAGAGTTTTAACTACAAACTGAAAAATACACAAATTCTGTCCACAGTCTCATTAATGCAAATCCAGAATGATCATTTACTGCCAATGGAGCCGCTGTGACATTTGCACTAAAATACATGATTTGTAGCCACCAACATGCTGGCAGGCACATTACATTTCAAGCAACCCACGCAGTTCCACTGGGATCACAAGTGGATCATGACAAAGTCTATGCCCATCTTTGTGGTGACCAAGGCTTGGGACTTTTTCCTTCCATCCTGTCATTGGTCATTAAGGATATAGGGAACAGTGGCAACCATGGTGTCAACGCCAGGCGACGGGTGGATCAGCCACAGTTGTGCCTCATGAAGCTGTGTGCTTCAACAGCTGTGGGAGAGGCAGCTATCTTCAGGCACATTTTGAGGTTTGATCATGACCCTGCTCTTCTTGGGCCACTTCCCTAAGTCCTGAGTGGTCCTTTGCTACTGACTCTGAGCAACACAGGTATGCAGAAATTATTTTAAGTGAGCAAAGATGGAAAATGAGAAAAAGCTTTGGGTGATTGTATGAGAGGGGTTGTCAAGACTAAGATTGGCTCTGACATTCGGTTTGAAGGCTTTACCAGTGTGTTAGACAGCACCTCAGACATCTCTAGGAAAACTTTTCAACTTAGGTGGCCTACAAGGTCATCCAGATGTGCTAACCTCTGGATTTGTAGACTAATTGATTGCCTTGAAATTATATCACGCCAAAGGTTGAGATCTCTTGCCAAGAAGGTTTCCTGGAAGAAGATGACTGTTCTGCTTTCATCTCTGTGAGGCATAGCTCTAGGTGTTGAAATAGAGGATTTGCACAGATGGTCACTCTAACACACGAGCAAACAAGTCCTGTCCTACAGTGTGGCTTTATCTACCTTCTGGTGTTTCAGGACAAGATTTTTACACTCAAAAGCCATGCAGTCTTTATACTGCAGCTGAGCAAACACAACCATAGCCTTTTCCACATTGTCAGGAAGACATCTGTAATGAAAATGCCTGCTCAGTGCATCTTATTAAAATATTAGGGATAGAAATGTAGAGGACAGGGCAGAAAATAGAGGTGAAAGTAATTGTAATTATATCATTTGGCCTTGCGAAATGTTCTCACCATGCCCCTACATCATCTCGTATTGACAGTCAATGGTATATTTCTGAAGATAACAAGCTGTTCCTTATGAAAAAATGAAAAATAATGAACTTCTTAGGTCAGAGGAAGAGAAAAGGGGGTGTTGTAGAAGACGGAGAAAAAAATTAACATGGCAAAGTAGGTCATTCTGGTGTCCTATTTAAATAATCTCATCTTGCTGGGGTCAGTTAAATTGAAGGGTAAAAAACCCATGAAAATGACATAAACTGAAAGTCTGAAACAGTATCATGAAGCTAGTCTTTGGATCTCACTGCTACAAGCATCACTGCATATACAAGCACAGCAGATTTGAGAAGGGTCTGATATTACCACGAAGGAAGCAGCCATCATCATGCAAAATGGGATAAAAACTCCATGATAGCATTCTTTGTGTCTGAGAGTGCAAATCCCTAGGTGTGCCATGGGTTAAGAAAACTGCCTGTGGGGGCAAGGTATCTCACAGTGTTACAAGAATTGTGTCCCTTGGGAATGTCTCGTGGAGTCAGTGCAAGGTCCCAGACCAAAGGAATACTGGTCTGATAAGGACTCCGGTAGTCCTATGCTTGATAAGACCACTTTTCTCATTCCCCAAAAGGCCTGATTTTAATGCTTATCCAATCTTACAGGCTCTTGATATTGTGTGTATGGGCTGGAGAAGTCTGTGGTCAGCTATGCTTTCTGAGCTTCTCGGGGATCTGAAGGACTAACTTCTGCAGCCACATCTCTGCTTCAAGGAGCAGAGTGTCACCTGAATGCAGGCCTTTATTCTGTCCTGAACCTTGAGGCTTGGACTGCACTCATCAGTTAAGTCAGTCATGGCAGGNCTTCCAGCTGTTCAACTTTTCTTTAAAAAAATAGAGTGCATTGGCCAACATTGTAATGAGTCTTGGAATATCAAATCTGAAGGTGCTGCATTGTCGGGGAGGGGGGGAAGAAAAAGTGCTGAAGAGCATAATTTCCAGTGCATCAGTCCTCTGTCTGTGTTCCACGTTTGCCTGTTCAATCTTTCCCTCCTCTTTCCCCTCCCTACTGCAGACTCACATCTGTCCGCCCTCTGGCTCACCCCACCCGCTCGCCTCCCGTCCCGGACGAGGAGAAGTGGTGATCTCACTCGGAGCACAGCAGTCGGCGTGCTGCACAGGCTCCACTCGCAGGGTGTCGGTGCCCAAATTTTACATTCCTGCAGGGCCTAAAAATCCAACTTTCTTTTCTGCTTTTTTTTTTTGTTTCTTATTAAAGGCTTACTCTGTCAGGTAACTCCTGACACAAAAAAAGTTACTCTAATCGTGAAGAATAAATGTGTGCAGTTAAATTAGAACATGACTATTTGTAATACGATATTCAACAACACTTCCATATCTCTGCAGAAAGTCAGCTCCATGGTGGATATGAGATCACATGTCTGGTGTTCAGGTGCAATAGCTGACTCCTCCCTCCAGTTCTTGCTTTACTGCGTTATGTATGACTGTGCAGGCAGAAGAAGGTTTGTGTATGTTGCTTTGCCTTTTTGGAATTACTTTTCCCTTCTACTTCCCAGCACAAAGTGGAGAACTCCGCTCAGTTTTTTCACAGATTCATGCAGAGGATAGCACAGTTAACCTCCCTTGTTCTCATCAGTAACAGACCAGTAGCTTCCTTCTCATATTTGAAGGCACTGGTCATACATCAAAGTATTATTGTGGTTTTATTTTTTTCCATGGTAGCCAGCAAACATGGTAATTTTGCTTGTTTTTGTGAGCCTGCAGAATTAGAATCCAAACTCAGAAGCACTAAGATATCGAGGGTTAGCGTTAGGATTAGCATTATGGATGTCACTTTTCTGTGGCAAATTGATTAATTTTATGCTGTCTTCCTAGGGATGAATCTTACCCCTGTTGTTTTTTGAAAATTGACTTTTAAGGAGTGTTCTTCACTATGCTACAATAAGATTCTATAGCCTGTGTTTCATAACGAGCATGGTGATCACTTCTGGTCCTAAATTTTTGGAACATGGAAACTGAGTACTGGTTCTTTACAGAACAAAATCTACAGATTTGTTTCTAAGATGTAGTTGAGATAATGTATTTCTAAATGTGTTATACATACTGGAAACAGAGCTTTCTAGTCTGATAAGTACTGCAGCTGTTTCATTCTGGCTTGGCTCTATGAACTTGTGAATGGACAGAGATATGCCTAAATCTAGTTGTGACAGCCTTGACATTTTTTGTTGTTGTTGGCTCACAGTCATAGAATAAAAATGATGTAAGAACAAGAAGGAAGCATAAGACTATGATGAAGACCTGATCATTGAGTCACTTTTTTCCAGATACCTAATTTAGGTTCTTAATTTTTCAGATCTTTTTTTTTTTTTTCTTTAGTCCATGGGTGACTCTGATCAACTGTTTCCAGACATGCAGCCTTTGGGGTGATTCTGTCAGTTCACTGAGGAAAACCTTGAGTCTTTGTGTGGTGGCACTGGAGAGCCAGCTGGCATTGTTCAGAGTCCACATTGTCCTGAAGGCAGGCCCTCTGGGAGCCATGCTGAAATACAGGCCCGATTTCATCAGGTGGATGAAGTGGAATTATGGATATAGACCTTTTCTGGAAGCCTCACTGCTAACAGCAAATAGAAGTAACTTCCTGAGATGCTAACTGAGGTGGGAGCTCTGCAGCAGTCAGTCCCTGTCCTGAGTAGTCTATACTATACGTGAATATTTGACATTTCAGGGACTGAAATACACAGATTGCAGCCTAAGAACCTTTGTTCCTATATATGACCCTGCCAACGCAGAGTTTGGTGCATTATCAGGATCTGGGGAGTCAGCAGAAAAATTTTGAATTTTCTAAAATTTTGGTCCAGTGCCACCTTTTCCATGTGATGATGCCAAATTTAATGGAAAACAACCCCCTGTCTCCCTTCCTTAGCCCACATCGCAGCAACCCCATATACCTAAAAACCTAGCCTCTGAGTATCTTAAAACCACATGCTGGCTCTTTAATGTGGCATATTTGTCTGAAAGCTACTTTCCTCTCTGTGTGATATGGTGAGGTACAAGGAGCAGGAATGATTAGAAACTGCTGTTTTCCCCGAGCAGTTTTGCTGTGTTGTTTTCATTTAGTGTTCTTTTAATAAAGAATGAGAAAACAGTGAAATTGATAAGACTGCATAGGAATAAAGATTTCTTCTATGTATGGAAATTACTGCA
>VXBL01008300.1:88258-102957 GCA_013400195.1 Aramus guarauna | reverse complement strand
GGAGCACCTCCTGCCCCTCCTTCTGCACTGACTTTGGTGTCTGCAAAGTTGTTCTCTCACATCTCACTCCTTTGTCTGCCTGCAAAAAATGCTGCTTCTTTTTTTTTCCCACTTCTTAACTCTGTTATCCCAGAGGCACTACCACCATCACTGATGGGCTTGGCCTTGGCCAGTGGTGGGTCTGTCTTGGAGCCAACTGGCATTGGCTCTATCAGATATGAGGAAAGCTTTTAGCAGCTTTTTGCTGAAGCCACCCCTGTCGCCCCCCTGCTACCAAAACATTGCCACACAAACCCAAAACACACCCCCCCCAGGTCCTTTTCCACCAGGCAGCTTTCCAGTCATTCATCCTCAACCTGTAATGTTGCCTGGGGTTGTTGTGACCCAAGTGCAGGACCTGGCACTTGGCCTTGTTGAACCTCATACAGTTGGCCTTGGCCCATTGATCCAGTCTGTCCAGATCCCTCTGTAGAACCTTCCTGACATCAAGCAGAAGGACACTTCCATGCAACTTGGTGTTGTCTGCAAATGATGTCACTTTAACTTTTAAGCAGTAGCCTGCTAGACTTGGAAGATACTTGTTTTCAGGATGGAACATAATACAGCACTACTGGAGACTGCAAGAACATTACTAGCATGATTGCTGAAATTACTTGAATCGTCCTTGCAGCTGTGCCCATTTTCTTTTGTCATTTACCTATTCTGAGATATAAGTGGAATATTTCTATGAACAAATGTTCATTCATATCTCACTTTCAAGTCAAGATGACCCACCTAAGGAGAAAAAGAACATCATCCTGTTTACGCAGATATTTAACAAAGCCTCTGTTAAATCCCTGCATAAACAGGATGATGTTCCTGCCTCTGCTTTTAAGCACCTCATTGAGGAAGGTTGATTTGCTGGCGTGTTTTTGAAGCATGGCACTCCAAACCACACCATCCTAGCAGGCAGAGTAGCTACCATCCAGGCAAACATAGAGATGGGGAACGGTAACAGGAGGAAAGATCACGGCTGGTATGTTGTCAAAGGAGAAGTCATCTCCCCCATGCCTTTAAAAGGACCTTATGTGTGTAAAATTCAACCACAGGCAAAACCACCAGGAAGATGCCAATTAAAAACACTGGATCCAATTTATTCACCAGGCACATGTTTTCAGGAAGGATTAGGAGGGAAAAAGTGGAGAGGAAATGAGAAACACCCTTGTCAAGGTCAGATGTAAAGCAGAAGGGTTTTGCTTGTTTCATATCAGAGCATGGGGGAGAATGGCAGGCCCTAGAAAATGATATCACTTTCTAATCATGCTCGTGGCCCCCCAAACCACAGCCCACAATCAGGGAGGGAAAGTAACTGTCAGACAAATCTGCCTCATTAAAAAGTCAGCATGTGACAGCAAGACACCCACAGATGGTAGGTTATTAGAGGATTTTTGTTTGCTTTAGGGTTGGGTTGGGGTTTTTTTTATTTCTCTTAAAAGTTGGCAGCTGTGGGCATCTTTCAGCAGGTGACAGGAAATGTAGCCTGTCTGTTCAATAAAACACACTATTTTCTCTTGGCTCGTGTGCTGTCACTCCAAAGAGTCCACTTAGTCATGCATGTTCCAACACTGAAATGAAGTGTGATGAAAATTGCCTTCTCCCTTCAGTGTTCCCACTAGCACTCCACACTCCCATTTTAACAATTAATCCTGTAGATGCCCCAAAAGCACAACCCCATGTCCACTTCCTTACTAATTTCAATCAAATGTTGAGAGCACCTAAGGGGAAATGGAGAGCTGCGTCAACTCCAAAAATCTGGTTGTTGTAGAGGGAGGTAGGCAAGGAGCACATCCCACCAGCATACAATACATCTTCAAGGGTGCAGAGATATGGAAACATTCAGTAGTTAATGGAGACCTTTGAAAGCTGGAGAAGAAGAGGACAAGGCATTCTCTCTTTTCACAGAAAATATAGGAGGAGAAAACAGAAAGCTGAAGAAAGGTCCTACTGACCACAAGTCGTTTAGGGAGAAACCTCTGTGCAGACCTGCCAGAGCAGACCTGGATCTGATGGTGCTGATGGACTTTTGCGAACTGGAGATCTTTGGAAAGACAGACACGAGCTGCTCACAGTTGTATCTGAGTTTCTCTCTGTCCAGTTCATACCTCTGTGCAATGGGCATGGAAAGTGGCTAACAGTACCTGTTGGCTGGGGTTAGCTAGGTACTGCCCAAGGGTAGCTTCAACCTTCTGTGGGTTTAATTGTTCCTAGGTCTTTCACTGGCTTGTCTGAATGAAGTGAACGTCACGGTCTGTGAGCTGAAAGGGATTTTGTTGTGGGAGTTGATGTTAGTGTGTAATTAGGCTAACTGGTGCTGGGAAGGGGGAAGGGAAGGGAAGGGAAAAGGAAAGGAAAAAGGAAAGGAAAGGAAAAAGGAAAGGAAAAAGGAAAGGAGGAAAGGAAAATGTTTGCTTTGTGATCAGTATTTTTCACAGTGAATAGTGGATCATGTTCTTATTAGAGAGTATGTGGAGAAGAGCTGGGAAATGTATGAATTTTTCACTACTGAAAAGGTATATTCATGTGCATAGTATTACAACAGAAAACTTTAGAAGCATTAGAAATTTAATAACCCATGTGTCATTGTAGTGATAAATTTAAAAAAAGAAATGCAGGGAGGTATATCTACCTAATAAATGAAGGTAAACCACTTGATGGGCATCTCAAGTAGGAGGACAGTGGACAAAGTCCCTTTTTACTTTAATTAGAAGTTGGTAAACCATTTTGTCCTCCGTTACACTACTGCCTTTTTTGTAATTTGGTCAGCCCCAGCAGGTTTCAGGTCCTGTACAAATCTAAAACTGGCTTAAAATCACAAAGCTTATACTAAGAATATATCCTGAGTGGTTTTATTTGCTTTCTGAACCACTGGACTGCGGATGGGTCATGTATTTCAGCTTGAGCTTGTGAGATAGAAGGTACGCATATACACATACATTGCTTTCATGGATAAAAGGGGAAGACTGAAGATTTTTTTGTTACTGTTTTTATCCACTGGCTTGGGCTATGGGGAAATATACTAAGCCTCCATAATAAACCTGAATGAAGATTGGGTTTTATACCCACTCATGTTTCTGTGACAATAAATGGCATCCTGGAGTCATTTATCACTGATGCCTTTGTTTATGCCTGGTATTGTATGCTTGAATAGCGGTTTGTTTACTTTCATAGGAATATAAATTTGCAGTTGCTTTCTTGCTGGGAAAAAAGAAAAAAAAGTGATTCAGAGATTAGTAACATAAAAATTTACTCCTCCTTTTTTTCCCCCAAGATTTTACCTTTATTTTTGCTGTCTAAATCCTCAACTCTGAAATCTATTTAAAATACTGCATGTCCTAAGGACACAGTAGAAATTATATACTAGCCAAATAGCTACTCATTCCAAGTAATGTCAAATAAGCCCATCTAGTATAATTTTGAGAACCTTTCTTCTCTTTATATTTTTTTTGAGGTGAGAGGTCTAAAGAGATTTACAAGATTTCAAAAAAGGTATTTTTCAAAAGTAAAAGTTTGAGATGGTTGGTTTTGCCAATACTTCTATAAAATTACCTAATTATTTTAAATGCTGACTAAACAGCCCCCAGTTTTCAGGAAGGAAATATAGTTGTGCTTAACTAGTGCTAATTCCTGTTCAATAAAATACTGTGATATAAAAGATACAGGGTAAAGTTTAAGGAATAAAACATAACAGATAGGAAAATTGAGGAAGAATGGGCTTTGCATATTGATATCAGAAGCAGCTTGAATGTTTTCTTCAGGGTGGGCTCTGCTTTTTGCTTGAGTGGCCATGTCCTGGCCCTAGTTTTATGAAGGGCCATATACAAATGCAAGAACATTGCTGTAGAACCTCTACATGTAATTTATGAGAACGATAGTCCAAATTACTGCTTAGCATCTGAACATGACAACTAATGATGTTCATACTAACAGCCTTTCAGTGGACTATGTCACCTGCCCAGGAGCTGAGGGAACCCGGCAATAGCCACTATATAGACCCCATTTCCAGCTTGTTCAGCCTAACCCCATGCTAAAACCTCCATGCCAAAACCTCCGTGCCCAACACAGTGCACTGAAAAGTGTCATTTGGAAGAACTGGAGAGGCCAGGTCAAGTTAAGAAGAGCAGTGTTGTCTGATCCATGTCTTCTTTGTAGGTATTGTGGAGGACCTAGCTGATTTCACCACTGGCTACCCCTACCACACTGAGTTATGTAAGATCCATTATCAGACATGATGGTCTGCTTCAAAATTTCTTTTGACATCACCTGGTGCAGTTCTGCTGCAACATGAAATTAAAGAAACTACAAAGTACAAAGCATTTCCTAGGGCACATTTCACTGACTAGGTTATATGACATAGGAAAAAAAAAAATACAATCTAAACAAAGTAAAATCTGTTGGGCTGTGACTTAGCTTTATACTTTTGCTTAGACAGGAAAAACCTCTGAAAACTAAGTTGACACTGTTTTATGATACGATCTTTAACAACTTGTCCTCCATATGGAAAGACATTAGATTTTGACTGTACCTTAAAATTTATCAGAAAACTTGCCTTGGTCAGTATTTTTACATAGCAAAATTTAAAAATAATGAGAAAAGGTTGTTGCTAAATTCTAATAGTTGGACCAGCAGTTACTGTAAATAGCATAGCTACATTAAAAATAGCACAGTTGCCTGGATTTACACCATGTAAGAATATGATATGAAAATATTTGAGAGTGGCTAATATATATAGAATTCCACTAGTTTTATCCCTGTCAAATGCTACTAGGTTTGTCCCAAATGCTGGTTTGCTTATATCCATAACATCATGGTTAAGTATCTACAATCCACTCTGCAGAGAGCTTCTTTTTCAGTTTTCCTTCCAAAGGAAATGAGACTTACGCAGTTGCATTATCTGTCTATTTTGGAAAGATGATGAAAGGGGAAAGGCAGACAAGCAGCATTTGAGCTTGGAGGCTGATTTCAGCCAAACTTGTAAGGGGAGGTAGAGGCATGCAGCCTTGGAGAAAGCAGCAGCTGCCTGAAGAGATGCCCCAGCGAGATGGGCTGGCGGGTAAAAGGCATTTGGCAGCAGCTGGGTTTGGCTCCGAGCACATGTGCAGAGGACACCCATGCAGTGCACACAGTGCTTCAATTCAGCCAAAGTGCAGGCTGTCCCCAGTCCTAGAAGGGATGTCATATGGAGTGCCAGGGGTGCAAGAACTTCAGAGGGATGTAAAAACTGGAATATCAGGATTTCTTGGTTCCTACTGCCAATGGAACACCTTGCACCACTCTTCCCTCTTTTCTATTTTCTCTTTTCCCTTTTCCCTTTCCCTTTCCTTTCCTTTCCTTTCCTTTCCTTTCCTTTCCTTTCCTTTCCTTTCCTTTCCTTTCCTTTCTGTTTCTTTCCTTTCCTTTCCCCTTTTCTTTCCCCTTTTTTTAAATTCCTTTTTCTACTTTTTATTCTTATTGGAATAAGAGGAACAAGAGGAAACCTTTGGATCAGGTTGAAATCCACATCTGGATGGCTTCTGAGCCTTCTGAGCTTTTGTTAGTTTACACTGATCTGTTTTGAATGCTGTATTTTTTTAAATGTTTTCAAGCCATTCTCTGTTTGCACTTTAGTCCAGTCACTCCTAAATCTGTTCCAATCAAGCCAAGTGTATCTGTCCAAAGAAAACACATTTTTAAGACAGAATATGGCAGTGATACTATTTAGATATATACTTCAGTTTTCACACACAAGTAGTCCCACTGAGTTTGAGGCTTTTGCAAAATTAAGTGCTTTGAATAACACTTTGCACAATTAGGGCCAAGAAAAGTGGGACCTCTGGACTCACAGCTCTGTCTTAAGCTCTGTACGTGGCTTTGAGCAGGTCACTTCACCTCTGTTGTCTTCAATTTCCAAACATTAAAATAGCAGCTACTTATCATGCCTGATATTAGCAACATGAAAATTGTTAACATTAGAATAGTGTTTGAAAGTGGAGCAGTCAACACTGCGCTGTGGAAAGGTTACAAGTGCATAGGCATGTTGTGACTGAGAAGGCACAAGGAAAGAAGGCAGCCTGAAGTGGGAGAATAAAACCAGGAGAAAAGTAAAACTGAGTGGAAGATGTTGAAAATGAAAAAGTAATATTATATGTGTTAAAAAAAAAAAGAAAAGGCAAATAAAAGGGAAAGATAGCAGAAAGATTGTCCATCTTGTGAGACAGATTTCTGAAAACCTGAATTGGAGTGACTTCAGGTGGGAATATAACCCTTTATTTACTTTCATGTGTAAATTTTACTAATATGTAATCATTTGCTAACCATGTAAGATGATGTAGTAAACACCAAAAACTATTTGCACAATGACTAACAGAAGAAGTACTGTTTTTCTCAGGTATTTATCTGTTAGTTTAGAAAAAAATTATGCAGATTTGGGGGGAGCTGCAATACAATTTCTCATTGTATTTGAATATTAACCAAGTCCAGTCATACTCATGTTTTAGAGAGTGACTGATGCATAAAGCAGAAAATCGTAATATGAAATGCTAGTCCCAAGTTTTTAATGCATCCCTCCGTATGTACCTCCAGTGGAGTTCTACCTTCAGCTTTAGGATTTGTTTTATTACTTTTCTCTCCTAAAGAGTCAAGCCAAGAGTCCTCAAATAATGCTGTCCTACTCCCAGTTTCCCCCTGATCTGTGCGTATGAAGTCATGTGGAGCCCACTGATATAGACTGGAACAGCTATTCTTTTTCATGAAAAAGCACTCATTTTCCATTGGAGCCTACTCCCTTCCTTTTTTTTCCTTTTGAGGAAAAAACACAGGTTATTTTTCTTCAGCACCATTGTTGTGATGCCTGCACATTGTGGAAAATACCTACCGGTTGGTGTAAAAGCAATCTCAAAATCAAAACGGTTGGTTCAAAAGAGAGTAGAGAATGTTTTCCAGTGTCTTTTGCAGGTGAAGATACACTTTCCTGTTGCTAAATTTCAGCCTTACTGCTGTTCTTGGTATCATCGTACTGATCCAAAAGGCTTAGAATGGGCTTTTTTAAAGGCAATCTTCTTTTTTCAAGGTTAATTCAAAAACTGATGGGAATGTTTTCTTGGTCATAAAAGATCATCTTGATATTTTTATATTTTATCATGCCTCATACTGGAAATAAGGGTGAGGTTTTAAACTTGATCTTTATGTTGAATAGAGACACTTTGCTAAGTGAGAGAATCCACAGAAGTTGCCCTATTTCACAGAGGAGCAGGAGGACTCCCAACATGAAGAGAGATGGCAACTCTGACAACCTACATTTCCAATTCCCTTACGGGCACTTTCTAGTTAACCTTTGCAGCAAAATATACCAAACCTACCATTAATTAGATATGCATAGTAATAAGTATTGAACTGTTCAAAGAAATAATGCATATTCACAGTTGAAATTTTAGGCCAATTTCCAGATATACTCAAGTGTCCTTCAGCAACCCCAGGTCAGTTTTGCATGAGACATCTACCAAATCACAACAGAGGAGAGATGGAGAAGGAAGAAGAAAGCAAAGCCCTTCATTACTCACAGGCTCTTGGGACCATCCAGACCAAGTTATCAGGTCAGCTGGGGTACCTCAGCAATAATGTTTGTGGTTACTCATCAGTAAAACACATGCTTGTGTTTCAGTTTCCCTTATTTCTTTTGCAATTTGAAGATTTCACAGGTGTGACATAACGGAAGTTCCAGAGCATTTTTACAGTAAAGTGGAGGGCACTACAGCTAACCTGCTCTTTCATCTGAGTGTGGAGAGAGAGCCCATGTTGGTGTAACATGCACCAAGAAACAAGAAATATGGTTAAACATCAAGAATGATTTAAAATGGTGTGAATATTGCTGTAACCATCCTTACACGCACACATCCTTTCATCCAGCCCTCTTTTAAATTTTTGTGAATGAATAAAAGCATTTGAGACTTTCCAGGTTTATTAGGTCAAAGCCAATCTGCTGGGCACAAGAATGTAAATGCATAAGGACTATTTATGTGACTAATCCCCAGAAATAGATTGATCCTTTGTGATGAGCTCTCACAGTTTCAGGCAAATAAAGTGTAAAGTAGGATACAGGGGAAGGGAAGTACTGAAGTCTGTCCCATGTTTGAAGTCCAGACTGTGATAAGGGTATGATTTCCCCAGCATGGGAATAAGGTGGGCAGAGCTACTTCATTAGAGAGTGTTCTCACCTTAGCAGTGCCTACCTGCGGGCATTCAGTTGGGAAGTATTCAGTGCTGGTCTTTTGGACCTATTAAGAAAGAAAGTTCCCATTAATAAGAAGTGGTTAGAGGAGCAGAAGCTGTGTGAATGTGGACCAAGTATTGAGGAAATAATTTTCTGAGCTGTAAGGGATGTCATTCTTGTTTTGCTCATGATGCCTGTTTCATGGAAGACTACACCTCCTGACACCCTCCATCTGTAGACTCTGGAAAATGTGTGGCATTACAGGACCTTCCAAAAGCTGTGATTTTTAGGAAAAACTTAAAACAGAAAAAGAAATGAGTCATCTTTGCTAAATGAGTAACACTCTGAAAGAGATGCTTGTGTGTGTGTGTGTGGAGGGGATCCCAGCAATCAAGCTGTGATTTATTAGGAACACTTATTGAAAAATCTTAACCTTATAGTGAAATTGCTACCATATATTTCCCTGTATGTCATTTTGTCTATATTATGGTTTAAGGTTATAATACCACAGTATCTTGGATTTCCTCCTAGGTTAAATTCTCATTCTCAGGTGAGTTAAAAAATCATTTGCAGAGGGCTTGGATAATGTCTGTATTCGATTTAAATATTACCTGTTTTTTGGGTTTGAGATGAATGTAAACCTTCTCTGTGTCTTGTGCTGACTGTGCAGAGCTACATTTTAGACTACATACAAAAAATTGAGCACACTTTAGAAACAGAGTTCTGTGATCAAGTGCCTGTGCAGTGAATTAGTAATGTAGGCTTAGGATTAATGAAAGCTGGTCTAGGAACTGATTTTCCTGCTGTGGGGAACAAAAATAAATAAATAAATAAATAAATAAATAAGCTATGTATATTGCTTTTGAAAAAAACAACAGGTGATGGTAAGGCTTTCAGAGCCTTAAAAAAAGTTGGCAAGTTTTCTCTGTATATGTACATAAATGGACATTTTAACAGTGGAAAGAAATAAATAAAGAAAGCATACATCTTTTCAGTCAACAGAGGAAAAAAAGGGTTTAAAAAAGGCTGGGATCTGACATGAGAATGCAGAGGTAACTGAAAACAGCGTTTCCCCCTCTTCAAACACCAAGTGTTGCAAAACAGCTGCCCAAAATTCCAGATGTTCCAGCCCCTCCCTCACCAGCATCAATGGCACATGACATGTAAACAATACAGTACACTCTACAGAAACAAAATGGATGAGGAAGGTCCAAGTGTGTGACTGAGGAGCTTTGTCAGGGCATGAGAGCGATGGATGGGAACACCTTCATCAAAGTTGCCATTCCTTTCCCCTTTTCTCCCTCTCCATCTGCCAATTTGTATTTCATAACATGACGAGTTACAGAAGGTTGTGAACCAACACAGCGTGGCCTTACCTCATACCCCTATGAGAAGGCTGAATGCAAAGGCTGTGTGCCTTATTCCCCAAGTACAGCGTGGGTCATAACCTGTTATTGTTGTTTGGTTGTAGTGGTGCCAGAACAGACATTTTTCTTGTCTGGATTCCAGTAATATATCTCACAGCTTGCTTTTTTTTTTTTCATTACTTGGCTAGTCCGTCTTCTCAGCTTACATTTTCCCCAGTACCGTCAGTCGCTATGTTGGCTACTAGACTGTTGAAATCTGTTGCAGTCATTCCCCCCATGATGATGTGGGAGAATATAACCCTGTGGCTGGGGAATTACTGTATGTGAATAGTAGAGGGAAAGAATTACACATGCTTTGTGCAAAGCTGACCATTGGCTCACACACCGTTGCTAGTTCTCCAGAACTTTCCCCTTGCTGTCCCTGCACAATCCNAGGACTGAAGAGATATAGCTTCATGTCAGCTTCCACACCTTCTTTCACCAAGGGGTCACGGGCCTGGAAGAAATCAAAGGCTAATAGCAGGAATGTTTTCAAAGCATCGCGCACATTAGGTACAGCTGGTGAAGTAAGAGGCACACAGGGGAAGGCAATGTTTAGTGATGGCTTCTATCCGATTACTGAAAAATAAATATGGTTTATTCCTCTGCTATGGAACGTACTCATTAAAACAGATTCATTAAGCCTTGTGGACAGATACTCTGCCTGCATGAATGAGTCTTGCGCCATTCACATCAGAGGAATTACACTGATTTATGCTCATAAGGGTTTGCTCCACAAAATATAAGAATGGTCAGGTAATACTATCTTACTCCTTGCATTCATAGAGCATAAAATCACAGCCATATGTCCAGACACAGAAGACTTTGTGATGAAAAAGGTATTTCAATGTGTAGAAGAACTGCATTTGAGCTTCACAGCAAGTATTGTACTGACTAAGTGGAATGTTGCTGCAGGTGTCTAGAACAAAGAACAAAAAAAAGTTTGTACTCCATGTTGTGTGGACTAAAGCTTGAGAAATATTATACCATTAGGGAGAGATTTGCCTGCTTTGATTCATTAATTTCCCTTTAAGGCGCTTCATTTCCCCTCCCAGTCGTCTGTCAGTTATTTTTTTGCCACAACACCTCCTGAAGTGTGGAAGTGCTTCAACTCCAGGTCTGGCTCTTGCCCTCTCTTCTCCTCTGTCTGTGACCTTAGGACTTCAACACTATTTTCTTTCCTGAGTCAGGAAGAAGGGGGCAGCTGGCTAGGACCTCGCACTCATCACTGTTTTTCCACCTACAATATGTTTGCTTTTCTTTTCCAGCTGCAGTTTTATCTTGCCTCCTTTAGTCACTCATTCTTTGGCATGTATATTGTGGGCTCAGTTCTCTACTTACTTAGCATGTGCACAACGTTGTTGGCTTCAGAGGGCTTTATGGGTTTAATGGAGAGGACAGCTTGATTTGGTTCTTGTGCTTGCGGACACACGTTCTACCAACCTCAGTAGGAGTAAGTTGCCATGGATCACGAAAAGCCTGTAGAAATTTAAGAAGTTTGCTGATGTCATGTTAAAATGATTAAAAAAGAGAAAAAAAACCCACAACAGACTGGACAAATCTGTCAGCATGGTTGCTGGAAGCGAGAAGGGAGGGGTGAACAGCTGCAATCCCTTCCTTTGCATCGTAAGCAGGCTGTCACAGTATAATTCTTTTATCACTTTCCTTATTGTATACTTTTTTCCTCATCTTCCTGAAGCTAGGTTTAGATTCCTGACTGGCAACACATTAGGCCAGATAAAATCTAGGTGTGATACATGGATTATGCCAAGGCTTTCTAAAATCTAAAAGATCCTGCTGCGTGTTGGATTGAATTTCTTTATTTGGTACTCTAGTTCAGAAGTAGGTCAGGTAGGTGAATAGGAGACGGCCATTCATCAGTTTCCATCTGCAGATATGTAGTTGTAGTTCTGCTANAAAAAAAAAGGAAAAAAGACCCAACAGAGTTTTCCAGGATTCTTTCCTGGTGAAATCGCTCTGACTCTAAATGGAAAAGTGGGAGGCTGGGAGAGCAACCATCACGTGTAGATTGATCAGATGTAAGCGCTTGTCCCTGCTTTGCTGCTGTGGCAGACCTAGACCCATTCTAGTCTTTCTCACAGTCTGGATTTGTTTCTGTAAAGCAGCTGACAAAGAGTAAATGGTAGTATATATTTTTAGGTGATTATGAATCTATTAACCCATCTTGTGTGATATTCAATGCATGTTGCTAGAAAGAGATGTGGTGAAAGGATGTGAAACCTTGCAAAAAAAACCAGACATCTTTACACAAATAGTTATTTTCTCTTAATATTTAGATATTCCCCTGGTTTTGTGCTATGGTTGAGGATCACTAGGTGCTTTCATATGATGCCAAACAGTATTAATCTGGAAGAAAATGAGGAAAGGACTGGGTCCCTTTTTTAAAAGCTGTTCTTTAGTGATGTTATTGACTCTTTTAGAGGAGTAGAATTCAGTTGCAGAGTGTAAGAAAAGTTTGCAATGTCTGAGTTTGGTCACATCTTACCAGATGCATCGATCTCATTCCAGTCCTCTCTGCAGACATAAACTGCACCCCAGTTGTAGGTATGGCATGAAACACAAGAGATTATCTGGTTTGTGTCTCTTCAACGAGACAAAAGTGAAGTCATGTCTTGAAATACAGCTTGATTTCATTTTGAAACATGACCTTTGCTTTTTGGGATAGCAGATGAAGTTTCCAGTAGTTCATCACAGATCTTACAATTTTTAATTTGCTTCTTTATGTCTCATCTATTGGATTCAACAGAGTGAAAGAGAAACTCCACTTCATTGACTTAACACTCCACAAAAATACTTAAAATGTTTTACCTCTGGATAAAACATTGAACAATAAGACAGATATACCACAGAGATTCAGTATCGAGACCATCTTTTTGAGTATTTGTGATTGTTTCAGCCAGCTCCTTCACAGCTTGGAGTCTAAGTGGTGACATGTCAGGCTGGAAGTCTAGCAGAGACTGGATGCAGTGCCGGCCATATCAGCTCTCAGGGGTAAGAGAAGAGCAGGTCTAAATGAAAGTAGCTGTTCCATAACAGCTGTGGGGAGCTCCAAAGGAGAAAGGAGCAGTGGTTTGTCAATGCAGAGGTGAGAATTGTGCCACTGGGCTTTCAGGAGTTGGGTGAAGGCATGGACAGAAAAGAGGTTGTCGGGAGACTGACACTGTTGCTTAATGCCTCTCCGAGCAGCACTCTATCTGTATATAATACGTTTGTGCAGCAGCCTATCTGTGCACTTGAGTCTAGGAAACAAGTGCAAACACAATTCTAATTCTCAAAGGAAAACATAACAATTCAGCCTATATAGTTATACTATTACAAACTGAATGGCTAAGGCAACAGCTTAGGACTGTCTGCCTGCATATTTTCTTCTGTCTTACTTTGAAGATAGAGATCTCAGCTGAGATTTTACCAGAGCCTGAAAATAACATTATTTATGGATAAGAATGATTTACATTGATGTGAGAGAGACAGTGTTGAAGATTCTGGCCTAGATATTTGTTTCTGGGAAAGCTGGAAAAATAAAGAGGCCAACAAGTATCATGTCCAATTCTTTTTATAAATTATTTTCGAGATGTGTAAGCCAAGATCTGAAAGGCACTGTACAGACACACAAAGCTCCTCTCCAGGAAAGTTAAAAGTCTAGATAAACAAGAAATACAGTCAGCCCAATGGAGAAATAATTTGCTTAAGAATAAAATACATTGGTAGTAAAACTCAGAGGAGAAAATCAGCTGTCCTAACTGTCTTACGTAAAAGGTAACACTGACTGCTCCCAGGTCAAAAAAGCATATTTTCTTCTTGACTTTGTCACATTGTTGGAAGAGTCTAGAAAAGGAAGTTGATCATTTGGAAAGAGTTTGGAGAAGGTCGATGAGAACAAAGTGGAAAATGCAGCTGATGAGGGGGAGCAACACAAACAGGAGCTATTTAGTCTGCAAGATGGATGATAAAGGGGAAATAGAGCAATACTCTAATGTATGAAAGCCTACTGCAAGAAGAGGGGAGTCTGAGTCCTTTCTACTACAGGTGTTGAGAAGAAGTAGGAAGAAGGAAGACTCAGGTTCAGCATGAGAAAGACATTCTGGTGGTAAGGATGGATCTAGGGACTGACTGAACCAGGAGTCACGCTGTCTCTGTGCACTGGAAATATTTAAAAACTCTTTAGGCTGTCAGAACTAATGGGAATCATTGGTCTTTCCTTGAGGCAGATGCATGTATTAGATGAGTCCTTGAGGTCTTTTCCATCTCAACGTCTATGTACTGAAACCCTTAGTAAGAACAGTTTTGTCTGATGCATTTTAAAACCCTTTGAGACTCCTAGATAGAATATGCTCTAGAGTAGCAACATATTAGTGATTATTACTGTGTATCTGTGCATACGTAATATTATGTATAAGTATGACCAGGAGATGGGAAAGTTAGCTCTTCCAGTGACAGTTTGACAACCAAGTAGCTGATATCGTCATCTTCTCCTGTCGCCTGCCTGTGGAAGTCACTTGGTGTCACACCTCACAGTATTTAGAGGGCACTAAAGAGGGTGAAAGAGAGACCAGCATTATTCCCAGGCACACAGGCAGGGGTTACCTCGTACACAAATGATGCAGGCATCTGACATACCTCCCTGTTTCATGATCCAGCAAGGTGATGGTCAGCACGGCACAGCCAGCGTACCTGGGACTGCCTGGCAACATCTTAAAATTTCTTTGCAGTAGATGAAACTTTGGTGCTTGACACCCATATATTTTCCCCATTGGTAATTCCTTCCTTCATGCATAGGATGTCAGTGACCAGTGTTTCCTCTCATCTTCGTCTTGACAGTGCTATGTTTTTCCCCCCGCAAAGGCATTCTGTAATGTCTGCTTCATTTCTGCTTGTGTATTCGACTTCAAGTGTCAACAAAAGCTAACCAGCAGTTCAGGCCTTCTGTTTCACTTGGCTGTGTTGGTGCCCATTCATAACAACCAGTCTGCCTGGATTATGCTTTTTGGTCCCTGACCACCTCATTTGACGCAGGCAGGCTTTCTGCTCTGCATTGAAGACGGGGGGGG
>VXBL01008300.1:50147-87272 GCA_013400195.1 Aramus guarauna | reverse complement strand
CTTTTATCACTTTCCTTATTGTATACTTTTTTCCTCATCTTCCTGAAGCTAGGTTTAGATTCCTGACTGGCAACACATTAGGCCAGATAAAATCTAGGTGTGATACATGGATTATGCCAAGGCTTTCTAAAATCTAAAAGATCCTGCTGCGTGTTGGATTGAATTTCTTTATTTGGTACTCTAGTTCAGAAGTAGGTCAGGTAGGTGAATAGGAGACGGCCATTCATCAGTTTCCATCTGCAGATATGTAGTTGTAGTTCTGCTAATTTGGAAGAATTTCTTCACCAAATGGAACATAGAAAGGTAGCTTAAGATGTCTGGGAATATACCACAGTTTTAGGTAAGTCTCCATCGTGGGCTGTTGTTTTCGGACACAAGCACTTAAATTCCTGTAGAAGTCCATCCTGCAAGTCGCTACGCACTCTGACCCTAGTCCAGTAAAGCACTTAAACACATGCTTAACTCAGATATGTTGATCTTACTGCATTTCCTCGCATGCTTAATATGAAGCACATGCTTAATAGCTTTGCTGGAGCAAGCTCAGGATGCTTTGCAGCTTGCACAATGGGACCCATCACTCACACAGATAATCATAAGGATTTGAAAGCCTTCGTAAATTAGCAGCTAGTGATTTACTATAACAGCTAATAGCTATTGTTTCTCTTGAAACCAAGGAAAAGAAATCCATTTTTGAACAGAGTCCTCTTTGTAAGGTCACTTCTTTTGGCTCCAGCTTGTCAAAGAGTTCACTGTTAGCCTCTGTCTACAAAAGATAACGTTAGTCAGTGGCATAGCAGGGCCATGAAACAGACCTCTGCATGGATAGCAAACAGGGTCATTTTTACTGTGGGGTGTGTACGTAGACCTGCCTGTCTTTAATTTACTTTTGGAATTGTCCCGGAACTGCTTGTGGTTTACAATCCAGTATCCATATGATATTCCCAGACATGTAGAAGTTATTAATGTAATGTTAGCAAGGATCTGCAGGGGAGCCTCACTGAGTCGAGCTGAGCTATGTTCCCAAACCTGCCATTCTCCTGCCCGTGCCCACAAGCATGCCCACATGCACACATGCATAATTAGGCATCTCATTACGTGAGATTATTTTTACTTAATAACCAGAAAGGGGATGTGTGCATCTGGCTGGTATCAACACATCTGAATAGACTTGCCCTCTGGCACATGTTGTATGCCAGAATCTGCTGCTGCCGTTGTGGTTACTCTGCTCCCTAGTCAGATGTATTGCTAAATGAAAAAAGGCACGTCGTAGAAATTTCTGGCTAGTCTTAGGGTAAAGTGAGAGTAAGCAGTATTCAGTGATATTGAACTGGAGCCCTGGCTTTAATATTCTGCTAAACTTAGTGAGGAGGCTGGCATGCTTTCAAAGACTCGTAACAGTTTTTTGACATAAGGTGCCATCATTTGTGCTTTTAAGTTGTCCTAGTCCACAGGAATAATTAAGATTACTTCATCACCCTTTGGTGCTCAAGGAGCAGTTGTTCAATATCGTATATGTGGTGTTTCATTCGGACCTGTGAGTTTTTTCTTGTGTTACATCCCAGTGCAGGTGGGCAGTGCAGACACAGCACTAGTACCAGCTCGTTAGAAAGACCAGAGGAAATGCCAGTCCTGGACACCTAATCAGTGGAAAAACAGAGGCCCTAATAGCTGGCAATTCACCATGTTAAGCAAGGGGATGCAGAAGGGTTTCTGCCAGGAAGAGACCAGGTTCTGGAGGGTTTCAATGAGCGATGGAGGGTGGGCTTGTGGGCTGAAGTGTGTATGCCTCCCTCTGCTCAGCCCTTGGAGCAGGGCAGGAAGCTATTGACGGGGCACTTGGAACTTCCATCTGGAAACAACATGTTTCAAAGGGTTTATAAATCTTGTGCTCAGAAACAAAAAAAAAAAAAAAAGGAGGAGTGGGATGGAGTGACGGTAGGAGGCCGTGGTGGGGAAGGGTAACACAAAAGAAGACGAGAGGTACTTTGCCTGTGGGATGCTCTGCAGGCCCTTGTTTGTACTGAAGAAGAAAGCCCTACCGTGTAGGACATCAGTGAATGCTTCCATGCCTCGTCATGCAGTCAGTTTTGAAGCTCATGTATAGCTGCACTGCCAGCGAGGATCCTCCACTCAATAGGTAACCCTGCCAGCTGCCAGCCACATGTTCTCCCTTTGGCTGAGTGTTTGCCTGTCTGTTCGAAGCTCCTGATGTAGAGGTTTCTGCCTCCCATGAAGGAGACCTTACATTCATACTTTGTTCACAGCCTGTGACCAGAAGTTGTTACACAAATGAAGGGATGACAGTGTAGCACCAAATATTTTTTTGCACTGCAGAAGTTAGTGAAGTTACCCAGGACCTTGTGGTGACGTTGAATTCGTACATCCAAATGGGCAGTCATCACTGAATGTACATTATTGATGGGAAGCATTTTGCACTCTGTTTCTGGTTAGCATATACACTTTGTGCAAGTGATATTTAATACTAATATTCACATCCCTAGACATTTTTTTAGTGTGTAGTTTCTCTGGTCTTTGTTTCCCTCTTTAGCAATATGTTGTCAGTGCAATACTAGAATGGCTGAAAGAAAAAAATAATAGGGAATCCTATAGTTGCCATACTCACTAGCAATTTTAATTATCCTGATTTATGCAAAAGCAGCAGACTCTCAGTGTCTCCAATGCCTTTCATAGCGATACAGACACTATGAGGAGAGAGAAGGGGACAACTGTGTGTCCCGTTTTGGTCTTATGGAAAAGCCTCATATTACGAAGTGAGTGAATGTGGATGATCATTTGTGTCTGGATATAGCTGTGTAGTGGTGACTGTAAGTGAACACTAGACATATGCTTGTGACCGAAAATAATGAGCAAGATTTTGACATCGTTTATACTAATGAATGGATACTAATGGATTTACAGCAATTCTGTGAACTTGTTTCAGTGTTATTCCAATGTCAGTGTGGCATAATGTCATCGCCATTTTCTCTGTCACCTTTTGCTTTTCTAGTTAAAAATATTACTAAAGAATCGGTAAACACAAGATCTGGCTCAACTACAAATACCAAGTGTGAGCTTAATTTGTGAGGCTTGTAAGGAAACTGGTGAAATGGCTGTTATTTCCACAGCTTTAAAGAAAACTACTGTTAAAAAAAATACATATCTTCAGGAAAAAATGTCAGGCTCTGTGTCTATAAGAACACAGATTCTTATTTGCATTATGATCACCTTAAGCCACTGAATACATATGAAAGTTGTTGTTTTCCAGTTTGTTTATCAGTTTGATCATTACCAGTTGATGGATTAACGTGGTCTGTAGTGGACTCTTGGTCTAAGACTTTTCTTTAAGAAATGTTCTCTTATTCTTCCACCAAAATTTCCTTTTATATATATATAACCTTATATTTTAATTCTTATTTTCTTTCCTTCTCTAGGCACCACTTGATAGCCCACTTTACATTTAATACTAGCTATCAGGAAAAAAAAAAGGAGTAGATACTGTGTAAACTAGAACTTAAATTGCAGTGACCTTTATGAAATGTCTTCATTCATTACAATATAATCATTTATTGAAGGGTTATTCATGCATCTTATGTATATTAATAGCATATTACATTCATAATAACATTTCCACTTGTTGTGTCATTTGTCCATTAATCTGTATGGGATTTTCTTGTAACAGTCACACTTTGCATTGATCACATTAAGCTGAAATAAAATATCAAATAATAAAGCCCTAGCACTGGAAAATTATGACTGTAAAATCTTTAGATATCCTTAATTGTTCACATTGTTTTAAAGTTCCTCAGTTAATTATGAAGCACAGCACCTCTGAAAACATTCCTGGCTCCCTCTCCAAAACATTATGATCTGCAACCAAAAACATTAAAATATTCTTCTTATTTTCATAGGCTTTTGTCACTTACCACTTCATTAAAACCAGTCTCATGAACTTTCAAGCATATCAGTTGTAAAAATGAAAACTCTTAAGTGAAACCAAAAATTTCCCTGAACGTGCTTTCCTCCCAGGTGCGCTGCCCTCCCTCAGTCAGAGGTAACACTTGTAGTGTTCACGTCTCTGTTTGCTTTTCCAGCCATGCTGAACTCCAGTGCTCCTGGACTGTCAGCAGTGAGTTTTCCATGGCAATTGTAAACCCATGGATGACACACAACCCATGGATGATTCATTCCTTTGCTGATGTTTTGTCTCTGTCTCTATTTGAAGGTAGGCACTTGTGACAGAGCACAAACTCTTCCATTTCAGAGGTATATCAGAGATTCCTGCATACATCTGCAGCAGTAGCAGTCTCCATCCTTTGACATGCATACTTTTCCCCGAATTCCCACTTCTGTGGCGATTAAACACCTTACAGGACACTGGAAAATGCAGATCTCACCCCTTGCCACCTTCACCCACTAGGCTGATTCTTCTCTGTCTCTTTCTGTGTAGCCCGGTAAGCTGGGCAGATTTGCAAGATTTGAAAACAATTTCTCTGTGCTCCTTCATCCATCCCACATATGGATGCTCGCTGAAGAGATTCTCAGACCTGCAGGTCTTCTAACACCACCTCCTTTAATGGGATGGTGAACCATTTCCTCAGCCATCTTTCCCACTGGTGGGAATGGGAGAATTCTTCTACCTATCCAAATGCACACACTATCTTCCCCTGGCTGCCTGACCCAAACCAAGGGGTTAGCACTCCACAGTCTTTTCTCACCTTTCATGTAGGCTTCTGGACATAAACAGTGAATACTCACCTTTCCTTACCCACATCCTCATCTCCTCTATGTGCTACATGGAGCTGGGTAGAGATACTGCGTTGTCCTCCCTACAGACTGGAGAGAGGACATACTGTTTTCCCTGCTCATCTTGGGAAATAAACACTCAAAAATCAACAGAGGATGGAGTTCAGAAGGGAAGTACCCAGAAATGAGATAGAGCTCGGGGCAGTGCTCAGCCTTGTGGCACTTTAAGCCAGCAGGCCAGTTCACAAAAGCATGCTCAGTGTGTTTCTGTGCACATCTCTGCATGACCAGGGTACTGCTGTACCTCCTCTTGCATTTTCCAACCTGACATAGTGCCGCCAACATGACTCATCTGCCCATCTATCAAGATCAAGGCAGGATCTCTACAGAGAAGATCAAGCCAGCATTGCCAACTGCAGGAGCTGACCAAAAGGAAAATACATGTAGCAGGAGAGTCTTTAACCCTCTTCGTTGCATCACCAGGGATTTAAAGGGAGGGTCAGTAACCCCACCTCACCTCAAATTAAGCAGAGAGGAAGAGTGACTTAGCAGATCCAAAGTGGTGTATGACTGTTTTCCTCTTCCCAAGCAGCAAGAGGGCATGTGGTAATCCATCTGTGTTTATGTCCATTCTATGGGCTTTTTTCCCATAGTACACCCAGCCTCCCTTTACAATAAGTGTCCAAAATGGCTTCTTGTAAAAGTGCATCTCTCCTGTACAGCTATTTATCCTAATGTTTTGTGCAAAGTCCTGAGAATTCTATACACTATAGTTCTGGCCAAAGTTTGAGAGTGTTTCTGTCCTGAACTACTTTATCCCAGCACATGTCAGCTCAAGAAAAGAAATTTAGGGCACTTCCTGAGATACTTGCAAGCAAACAGAATTATTGAAGACTAATTTTTTTCATTTTTACTTGTTTTGCTTTGGGTTTTATTTGGCTAAAGGATGTGTCTAATACATATTCCAAGTCTAACAGTTTGAAACTCTCTTCTGAGAGACTTCCACTACCACAGCAAGCTTGTCCCACTGGTATCTCAGGCACCTATTTTTTCCCTAAATTACCGTGCTGATGTCACTAAGCTACAGGCACAGAGCTCTTGCTTTCTTGATGCCTGTTGTTATAACAGCCTAACACTGTCTACTTTCAACGTCCTAATGTTATGCAAGATTTTCCTGCTTAAATAACCCATGAATCAAAATGTACCTTTCACAAGCAGTTAAAACCTAGGGTCTTTCTGTAACTTTTCTGAAACTGGCAGCTCTAGAGGCAATTCAAGCCCTAGGACTGATTGACCCTCTGGAGATGCCTGGTTCTTTCTACAGATCATAGAGGGAGCCAGACAAGGCTCAGGTGCTCACTTAGGTGAGCTTTCTGTCAGAGTGGTGACACAAACCAAGATTGCTTGTATGGAGGTTGTTAGGCCACAATAGCAAGAGCATGTTTCTGAGCCCCTAGTGAAGGCAACCTGTTTAATGAGGATACTTTGCATTTTTTTTCTATTTAGGAACTCTGCCTACCTACATCTGGGTAAGGAAATTCTCTTAAATATAGAGTGTCATAAGTCAGCTAGTTACACATCCGTGAAAATGACATTTTCTGTTTCCTATAGTCCTCCAGCTTGGAAGGACTATAATTTCAAGGATACAATCACCTCCAGCAATGACAGGTTTGTCATCCTTGAAGTACTTCTAAAGGCAAGTTTTAGCCTAGCAGATATCGTATCCCTGGGTTTCTTCTGCTGAATCAGGATATATCTCCCTACAGAGGATGTTTCTGGGTCACTTATTTTTAGCCCAGGCTCTGGCTTCTCCTCTGGAAGGACAGTCTCTCCCCACAGACCAGAGAGAGACGGCCACTGTTAGCTTTGCTGAAAGCCTCTGTTGTAACACCAGGAAACAAATACAACCCAAAATGTCCAAACCTCTGTGGCACACAGGATTCATCACTTTCCTGCTTTGAAAACACAATGTGGGGGTAGATCTGTTACAGTAAATCACAGATGCATAATATGCAGAATAGAGAGTCATGTCAAAGAACCATTTCTACCAAGGCATGAGAATCTCATTTCAGCCCTGGAGTCACAGCCAGGGCATGGTCAGGATTTACAGCCCAATTTAGAGGGTGCATAAGTTTGAGGTTAACACCTGCATACAGAGGTCTATACCCCAATAAAGTGTTTGCAGGGCAGCCTTCTCAGGCACATCCTACCCATGTTTTTTTCAAAACCAAATTAATCACAAAAGTAGGTCTTAATCTCCTGTCATGCAGATACAAGTCAATGTAACTCATGTATTCATCTGTCTGACAGCATAGCACAGTCCTATACATTTTCCCAAATGTCTCATTACCTTTAAATTACTTAATTTTTAAAAATGCTCCTGCATTTGACTTTTATTATGGTATTAGATATACAGACTTACATTTACACTCTTGTATGTGTATATATACATATACATACACATACACACAAACTTTATCGTGTTTTGGACATCTCGGTGAGCAGGAGAAAGTGAAGCCACAGCAAGGACTAGAGCTGATGATTATCCTGGGTAGGGCTTTCTGCTTGCACACTAAGAGGACATCTCTATCCCTGAGCCATCCTGTGCACACTGGATTCATCTCAAAGGTGAAGAGAACTTGGACGGAGACAACAGCCCAAGCACCACCTCTGCGAGTTTCATTTGCCACCCAGGTGTGCCAGAGCCACACTGACTACTATTTTGTCAGGGATGGAGGGGTAGGAAATCTGAGCAAGAGTGGCACAAAAGTCATGAGGGCATTGATGAGACTGACCCACATGTCTGAAACTCCTTGGCTTCCCAGCAGACATGGTATGGGCACCTGGAGCAAAGTGTGTGAGAGAGGGGCCCATCCCAAGTAAATTTCTGAGTCATTGTTTAGAAGGTGTCTGGAAAGGGGAAGCTGAAATTTAAAGTTTGTCATAGCTGCAGTAGGTCATTAAGGAACCTGGGAATTTATTTGTAGAGGAAAAGTGGTGTAAAGATGTTAGAAACAGCTAGATGTCATCTTAGAGGAAGACCTTTTTAACATCTTGGGTGAAGAAAAAACAGAGAAAAAGATGTGATTAATTATTTTATAGGTGCTAGGTATTCACAATATTTGCTAAGAGTTTTGGAGCATTGTGTAAAGCCACACTTTAAAGCCAAAGCAGAAACTACAGAAACTCTGTCTCGAAATGTGAAATTTACTGTATGGCTCCAATTCCATATGATGTCTGCTTCATTTATCACTGAAAAACCTCATCCATCCTAAATTCAAGTTCTCCAATTTCATTCTAGGCATGAACTTAAGCTGATTTCTTTCTCTTCTGTTGGTCACACAGGCACAGAGTCAAAAGAACTGGCTTTGATCCATTGTGTCTTTCCTAAACCCTGTGCAACCCTTTATGCTTCAAAGACGTGGTTGAAAATAGCAAAGAGACTTGAATAAGAATAATTCTGGTAAAACAGAAGCAAAAGAAAACTGAAATCACATTGAAGTTCTTATTTGGATTTGGAGGTTTTGGAGTTTGGTTGTGTTTGGGGTTTTTTGTTTGTTTTGGGGGAGTTTACAGGGAGAGAAAGTCACTGCTGGAGAAAGGTAAAGAAATAAGGGGAAAGATAAGCACTGCAACAGAGAAGAGAAAGTTGAGTAGCATGGAGCAAGTTAACACTGTAGGAAGGGAATGAAAAGATGCAAAAGAGAAAAATCACCCATTTAGACCTTATTTAACTGACCACAGAACTCAAACAGGTCATTAGAGTGAAGCCTTTCTCCATCACCACCAGCTGGTGCAGCCTGCTGGGATTGCTTATTTTTATGATATGTGGTGATATCTAAGCATCTAAATGCTTAGGGTATACTGAAAACTGACAAACAGTAAGAGTCTCTTTCTCGGGCTTACGAGACAAGTAACGATGACTGATATGAAAGGTTAAGTTTTCTTAAGGTCTGTGGATGGCATGGATTCCCTTTTATGGCATGAGAGTCCTTATGTCGTCAGGACAATATAGCAACAAGCAGTCCTTTGCCAAGTTCTTCTTGTCAAGACTTTTTAGATCTATGTTGCTGCATCTTTTAGACATCAAGGCTTTTCTGGATGTGGAGCAATCACCATGTTTTGTGATTAAATTAATATTCAGATATCAAACTCCCTCTTTGCTCATCAACACCAGAAATAATTACTTCCTTAAAGCCCTGTTTATGTGGATTCTTTTTTTCTCACGTGTAACTGAGTGGTCAAAACTCAGGACAGAACCTGTCTGCAAGCAGGCTTTTCAGTCTGCACTTTACAAAGCAATGAATTCCAGGGAAAATATAGGATCAGGGAGCCACTTTTTGATTTTTTTCTTTCTTCTTTTCCCCCAAAAATTTCATACAAGGGCAATTCTGCATCCACTCTGGCAAGAAGAACAGCCAATACGGATGATCCTTCTTTGTCAGATTCATGACTTCAGGAGGAGTCAATGCCAGCTCAGGTTGGATTCAGTGGCTGTTTTTCAGTACTGAGTCAGGAAACTCAAGAAGTGCGTAAGAGATCTGCAGAGCGGAGGCAGACTTGCACGCTTAGGCGAAGGAGAGGCCACAATTCACTCCAGACCAGTGCTTCAAGCTCCTGGGACCTTGTTGAGGAAGTCATCACCAGTGGGAGTTCTTGGCCAGTTTTCAAATGTCAGTCCTAAAATAATGGTGATGACTGGGTTTGCTGGCATGTGTCCATGCGTGCGCATACATATTTACTTAAAAGTAATTTTTTTGTGTGTAAACAAAACCTCTCCAGATTCATTCTTTTGAAAGTAAGCTGTGTACAAGAACAGAAAGGGAAATCCTGGTCACTAAAAGAGAAAACAGCACAGAACTTGTTCTTAACATGTGTGTCACCACTCTTCAGCCTGTTAAGGATTTAAAACTTTATGGAGTATTGCAAGACAAGACAATGACATAAACCCTTGCCACCCTTTCCAAACAGAATGTTGCTTCTCATTAGCTAAGGACAATAGGATCAAAGACGAAAAGCAAAGCCATTGACCAGTGTAAGAATGAGTGATTGTGTACTTCCATTGAAAGACTTTCAAGGAGGCCTGCTTCTCCATAGAAATGGTTTTGAACAGGGCATTTTTCACTGGGATAGCCATGATGCTTTGATTCATTTTTGCAATAAGCTAACAAAGTGGACAGAAAAACAGAACTATGTTGGTAGCTGTTGTCTGTTTTTGTTAATGTCTGGTATTAAGTCTATTGTCACATTGAATACGTAGAGCTGCATATGACAAAGCATGGCATGTAGATAGTCAGAACTGGGTAGAAATACAGCGCTTAAGAAGAAATATTTTATTTTATTTTTAATACAAACCAAAAAAGGTGGGAAAAATTTTCCTACGTGCCTGAAGCCTCAAATGTGCAAACAGCATTGATTTACACTGAGATGTCTGCAGCAGTTCCTGCCCCAGCTGTCCATCCACATGTGCTAACCCGCTGCTGCGGCAGCTCAGCTGCTTGTGCAAACAACTGCACTACCCATGGCAGCACAGAGCTCTAGAGCAAGTGGAAACCATTGCTGATTTACCTTCATGTGCTGGCCTGTAAACCATGGCAGAGCATCGACTGCTCCATCATCAGGTGTTTTTTCTCTCAGGTAGCTGGATGTCTTCAAAAGAGTGATGGGAGCTATTGCAGCCATCCTTATGCAGACCCTGAAGCTGGACAACATTAAAGGTCTTCAGGCCACTTCACCTCTTAGTGTCTTGGTTTTCCAGAAATTAGAAGCTTCCATCACACTGAGAAGCAGTGAAACTTAAGCCATTGTGGCTCCATGGAAAACCTTTACAAGTACCTAAGTTAGATTGAAAATCACTTAGGTGGGGACTTACAGGTGTTGTTTTTGAAAATGGGGCTTAGGTTCCTACTGTACTTTGACAGATCACGGATTCAGCTATAATTCAGCTGAATATGTTAAATTCAGTTGACTAAGAATTGGCTTTAAAATTTCCTCCTGGCTTTAAAATAAAAATTCAGATTAAATTATTTTTTCAACTGCATATCTTCTTCTGTATGTCAGAAAGAATATCAATGTTTTGCCTATTTCTTTTAGGAAAAGATGTTTTTGAGAATATTTGTAAACTTTATCTGCAGCATGAGACAGTAGCTCCTTTATTTTTATTTTTTTTTAAATTGAGTAGACTTCAGCTTAACTTTGACAAATGAGAAGCAAGTAGATCTGCCAAAAAAAATTCTACTCTCAGCAGCATAAGATAATAACGCTTGAGTCAGTGAAACAATACTATCAAAACCATTTAGAACTTCAGAATCATCAGTAAATGAATATTTTTCTCTGCATTTTATTTCAGTACTGTGATTCATAGTTAGCTGTAACATGTAAAACCCTCCATCAAAATGTCAGGCATCTAAGAACAACTGATGTCAGGCTTCCTGCTACTATCTTTCATAAAAAATTGAGCTGAGATTTAAAAATTATTCACTGAAATTAAGGGTGGAATTGGACCAAATATTCTTTCCCTTCTGCTGATTTCAATGTTAGTTCCTACCTTGTTATTACATATGTTGCTTGCTATTCTTTCTTCACAAATCTTTTTAGAACCTTCAGATTATTTTATTTACATGTATGATTTCATGGAATCATCTCCAAATGGGTACCACTGACTTAAAAGTCCCAGACCAATTTTGGGAATGAATGTAGCTGTTTAGAAGCTAATATTCTGTGCACTCTCAGAAAAACATTTCCAAAATGTTCTAACTCAGGTTGACATTTTTAAATATCTGAACATATAAGAAGAAAGCAATATGCCACCCACCTAAGAAAAAAGGGGAAAAAATAAAAAGAGAACAGGCAAGTGTGAGAACTAAAGGCACTAAAAATAAGGTCACATGAACACTGGGCAGAACTTTGAAAAGTTACTGCCCTGAACTGTCATCTCCCTTCCTCTGCTGGGAGTTACTGAATTTAGCGTCCACTCAGCAAAAAAGAATGCATATCTCAGCCAATTCAATACAAAATCCAGTGTCTTATTTTAAAAGGCCCATAAAAATGGATTTTCACTACTACGCCAGATTTTGTTCTAAAGATGCTGAGGGTGTGACTTGAATTTCCTTCTGCTGGCATGGTGGAGTGGCAAAGGAAGAGAGAGGACTGCAAGCTGTATGGAAGAGGCAAGGGACGTTGGTTGGCGTGGTCACCTCTTAAAGACTCAATCATGGTTTGCCACAGTGTGCCAGGGCTCATCTCAAGCCATGCTGTAACACACTCAGCAGTGTCTTGCTAAAGCTGTGGGGGTCCCAGCACTGTTTTTTGCTGACTGGCAAGATTAACGAACCTTGTTGCAAGGTTTACACCATCGGTTGAACGAGTATGTTCCCAGAAATGTACCCTGGTTGCTGAATGTAGAAGACATCAGTGATGTTGCAGCTCCTGCAAGGTCAGTGTTAGGGTTCATGGAGATGCATACACAAGTCCTGGTGAACATGGTGTTGTGTTCAGGCAGCGAATGTACATCAGAGGAAGTGTAGAGGGATCACTAATATTAAAATTGAGTCTCCAGACCTACTTCTGCTGAAAAATTTCTCAGCCACCTGGGCTAAGTGAGTCAAGGAAACTAGGAAGGCTTGATGACCATTCGTTGCAACCCTCCGGACAGCTTCTGACTTTTGCTAATGATGTCCAGGGAGGGAATTTCCACTGTCATTTGCTAACAGGAAGTGATAAAGGTCTCCTCCCATCCCACAAAAATCCCGTTGATCTTTAAAAGGCAACACATCTGGTGTAAGTACAAGTAATTTCTCAGTTGGTATAGGTCAGCAGCTCACAGGCTGCATCCAGTCAACCCTGTTTCTCTTGGGCAGGTGTTTTGGCCAGCAGCTGGGATTAGGAGAGCACATAGGGTTGCAGGGCTCACTCTTTCTGATGATAACACTTTCCTTCTTTCACATGCGATGGTGCCTAGGAGTACCCTGCATCCTGCGTCTCTTGATACCTGTGCTGTTCATGCCTAGAGCAGCAGCAATCACCTTGTGCAGCTGCAGGTAAAGCTGAGGTTTTGGCCAGTCATCAGGTGCTACTGGTCTTTTTCCATCATTGCTGTGCAATGCAGGTCTACCAAGGTTTATAACAGCATTTAAGAAGGTGATTAATAACACACATCAGCAATCCCTTATAAAGAAGAGGACTGGCTCTGACCTTTGCCCCCAAATTAAGTGGAAAGTTCTAACCTTCTTTTGAGTTGGAAACTACTCAATAAAATAAATCCTTAAGAATTTTACTCCTTCCCTACTTAATTCCGCTGTCTAGATTTGCTGAACGATAGCTTGATAATTTACTGCCTGCCCACTCATTACTCTTTTTCTTTTTCCTAACACTTAGTAGTGAAGTATTTATAATCTCCAGACTCTCCTTCCCCCACATCCTTATTATTTTTTACATAAGTTAAAGTTACTAAACCTTTCTCGTCATGTCTTCCAGCTGGAAAGAACAGTCAAGCCTGAAGGGCAAAACTAGCTCCCCTTGAACTAGCTGTTCCCTTGCATGATCTGCAAGGTTCAGTTTTCAGAAAACAAAGTGATTTTACATTGGTCAGCTCTGTCAGTGGGTTAGAGCTTTACATTTGGGGTGTCACAGCAGCGTGGAGATACAGGCTAAGTAAGATTCACTAGGGGAAAGATGAATGCATGATGAATAAGCCTGCTTGTCATGAATGCTCTAGAGCATTTAGCTTGTCTTGAACAAGGAGACATTGATTGTGAACCCTGAAGAGATTGCACAAGTTCATTCCAGTTGAATTGAGCCCAGAATATTTTTGCTCCATTAAAGTATTTTTGTTTCAGGAAAATGTGCTCTGCCAGTGCTCCTACAGAAACCATGAAAAGGAAAATGGTATCAAAATTCCAGTAAAGCCTAGTTTTCTTGTATATGTTGTGCAGCTGACATTTAATAATTGATGAACAGATTCATCCCACTTAGTCTGTAGAACATGTATAGGAAAGGTATAATTTTAAATCCATTTATTATCAATAGTTGCCCATCACATGACTTCTCTGAATCAATGGCATTTTGCAAATCATCAGACATGATATGAACCACCACAAAGCGTCTTTATGTGTGCTAGTGCCTACCTAAGTGACAGAGAGCTGAGTCTGTTTCCTGGATGATTGATAAACTTTGTATATGTGGGAATGACAAACAGTCAGTAGTGGATAATAGTAACTTGTTTGCTCACAAGTGTCAGTCCTGGACACTCATATAAGTAGAAATCACAATACTTCTGTATGTGTAAAGGAAAAAGAAAAAAACAAGGCTGCACTGTGTCATGAGATGTCACAGATGTATTTTGAAGTACAATTGTAGAGATGAAAAAATACCCAATGATTAAGGCAACAGCTTGCTTTGTGAGCAGAGCTGTTGTAATCATTGTTCCCCCTCTAGCTTCCTGCATTGTTTCGAGGAACTTGTTAACTTCCCCTTGGGTCAAAAGCTTCCTTTAACTTCAGTGGATCCAAGATTCTTCTGTCCCTTGTGTACCAGTGTCACCTCTGATGAATAAAATTGTGAAAATACAAGTTGTCAACCTCACAGGAAGATTGTGAGGCAAAATACTTTAAACAATTGAAATGTGCATTTATATGCCATGTAAGTCCCTACCTTAGATTATTCAACCAACTCTATCCAGTACAACAAAATAAGAAATCTTCCTGGAACATTTGATTAACTGCAAGTACAAAGTAGTTTGAATAGATGTGGCCTCAGCTGTCATTGAGCAACTGCTCTTATTCTGCAGTGTAAGCAGACTTTCTTTAGTCAAGGACAAGATACTTTTCTTATGCTTATTGAAGGGTAAGAGCATCCTCACAGATGGATAACATGGAGCTGCAGACACAGTAAGTTTGTTTACAAACTTATTTTGCAACAATCATGTGTAAATTCAAGTCCAATGCTCCACTTTTAGGTGAGTAGGACTCCAAGATCTGGTCTTAAGTAAGAGAGGTCCATGGTATTCAAAACTCACATAGCTTGGTCAGGTCCTCCTCTGTCCCCCTCCACTGTGCACTTCTGTTGGACTTCTGGAGACCTAGGCTGAGATGAATGTCAGTGATAAAAAAATTACTTGCTGGACTCGGTGTGACATCTGCTTGAATGACTTAAAAAAATAAAACTCTCAGGACTGTGTGACTGGGAAAGGATCATGTGTGAGGAAGTTTAAACAGCATGGCCCACATAACTCCTAAGCTCTGTGAGTGTTACCTGTATTTGGCGATACCACGGTTCAATTCCTTGAATGAAGAAAGCAAGCCCCATTCAAGCCAACAGCTATAATTTTACATTTGTTGACTGCACACCCATAGCAGGACATCTTTGTCTCCTGGACATTTCATTGTCACAGCACTTTCTTTTTCTCTTTCTCTTTCATTTGCCTGCCCTGCCTCCCATGCTCCCCCAGCCTGGTTTATTTGATTTATTGCGAAGTCACTGGGGAAGCTCAAGTTACAGCTTTGAAGTCAGCAGTGACTTCAGGGTCCTTGGCATGCACACACTTCCCCTGTCTAAGCCACATCAGGCGTTGCCCACTCTCAGAGAGGCCCTTCTTCTGAGTAAGGGAACAGACTTTTGTAGCTCTTGATCTTTACAAATGAACTGTGGGCCATACATTAGGCTCTGGGTTTTCTTCTCTTTGGTTTTTTGTATTTTCTGGTTCAAGGCATGCATAGCCACATTAGTTGCTTTAAAGTTTGCAAATTATCAGTGAGAAAAGTACAAAACAAAACAAAACAAAACAAAACCACCAGAACTATCAATATTTGAATTTTATGCATCTACACTAAGTTATCTAATTAACATCCTTAGCAACAGTAAAAAGAATTATACTATACAAAGCAATGAATAAGATCCTGCTTTGGAAATTTTGCTTCTGTATTGACGGGCACATTTATTTTCTAATTTGCAAGTGTGACTTTTCAATAATATAGTTTTCTTATTCAGCTTCCATGTGAATATTTTACTGGACTCTACTCTCAGAAAACAAAAAGGAAGAAGTGAAACTCTTGCAAAGTATTTAGATACACAAATCATCAGAGTGACATTACAAGAAATTTGCACAACACTGGACAGCAAGCATAGAATTACCATCATAACACATTTTTCCTGTGGCAAAGCAGTTGTTTTGGTATTTTTTTTCCTTTCCATTTACATGCATAGGCAAACCTTTCATCAACTGCAGTCAAATCTTGATAAACTTACAATAAACCATATATAAAACTATTGTTGTCACTTCTGGTGCTATATTTGGATACTTTTTCAGCCATATAAATATCTACAGGTTATACTTACATAAGTGAATTCTGTCTTACTCTGAAAAAAAGTGTTGTAGGTGGTTTTTGTTTGTTTCTAGGAGTTTGAGATAGATGAACTTGCATCGTACCCTTTCTAACTCATTGGAAATGAGCCTGTCATTATTCTCCTGAAGCCTTTTGAATGCTGAAAAGGCTAATCCAGATTTTTCAGTTCTTTGTTACAGCAATCAAGATGTTTTAGACAACAAAATTATCTCTGCTGAGGCTCTTCACAAAAGTGCAAGCACTATTACTACCACTTTGTTCCAGGTGGTCCGGGCATATTGACACATGAAGCTGCTGTAGTTTGATTTATAACCAAATTCCAAGCTCGGTCAGAGCCGGTGCTGAGAAGAGATGGAAAGTGTAGAAGTGCATCAGGTTGCAAGAAACCTGCTCTGCTTTCCAAGTATAAATCCTTAACCTTAGTGTAGTTTAATCTAATGACTTCTTTTCAATAAATTGGCAGAGGTATGCTACTAAATTACCTGCCTCTATATAGGTTTGGATATACAAATGTTAAGCTTTTCTCCATTGAAAAATCTAAGAAATTTGCAAAATGCTTACAAACCTTTGGCCTAAGTGTCACCATTTCTAGCCAAATCATCAATGCTTCCTTGAGTATTTGTTCCGTGTGGTGTACAAACTGCATAAGGAATGCCAAAAATGGCAATATCTGACAAAAAGGCTCGAAAGTGCAAAACCTGAAGGGTGCTTTCATGCCATTCAGAGTGCTTGACCTTGATGTAAGACCTTAGAAAACTCTGCTGAAGTCAGCCAGCAGACAGTTTGTCCTGACTCTCAACAACTGTCTCTGGCAGGAACTAGACCACTGTCTAACTTCTATCTTGTAAATCTGCTCTGCCTATGGGATACCCTGCCTAAAATGTGCTTCACAAATGCACACCTTTCTGGTTATCTGAATCTGCGGGGAAATACTTAGCAGTTAAGAAGTTTGTTGCTGAGAACTTCACATAATGCTGGAGCAAGCACTTTGCTCTGCAGCGTATGATGCTCCCTTTAGGTTGTCATTAGTCAAACAGCAGTAAACCTGGGTGGAAAAGTCCAGGTAGCTTAGATTTAGGGAAAAAAAAGGTTGGTTGTTGTGCCCCAGATCCTCTTTTTATTTTAAAATAGACATGACAGCACAGGGACGAATGTGTCATTGACTTCAGGAGAACTTTTCTGACAGAAATCTGCTGAGCATCTGGCCTCTGGGATGAAAAATAAGTCGATGCACACATACCCTCAAGCCCACGGCACTTTGGTGTGCAAAGCTATTGCTTTCAGAGACAAGCAACTGATGCCTCTGGGAATCAGTTTCTGAGCCAGTAAAGGTTAATCGTGCCCTGCTCCTTTAATTATTGAAATACAGCCCAGCTGTGTGTCTGCAGGACCCATTCCAAACTAGTGCAGGAAATTATGAAATGGGCCATGTAACTCCTCTGTGCAGCGGTTTGAATGCCCCTGCTAATTTCCTGCTTTTCCTCTGATTTTTTTCAGGAACTGCATAGGCACTGGTGGGGGCTAGCTAGTATGGCAAGCTAAAATGTAATAAAACTAGAAATAAAGCATTTGGTTACCAGGGTGTAATGAAGGCATGAATAATGAAGACATACAAAATGTTTTCAAGGTGGGATTAATCCTGGAAAATATTATTTTTCTCAAAAACAAGTTATTCATCTACTGTTAGTGTCCATCAAGCTCTATGGTCGATATTATGTTGAAAGCCAATAAAGATGATTATGTAGTCCTGTTCGACCTTCAAAAGTGATGAATTTCTGAACTACCTTCTGTAGAAAGTGGTTCTACTATTAAACCAATTCTAATTATTTATAGTTATCTTCTCAGGGGAACAATATTTGGATAAGTGTGAACCCATGTAACAAAACTATCTCCTGACGTATCCAACCTGATGTTGTAATATCGCTTTCTCAGTGCCTTTCAGGGTTACTATCAAGGGCAGAGAGAAGGAAACCTGGAGGCTGCTTTTACTACAGCTGCCTAGCTTGAATCTCTGTGCCAAAAGGCTTGTAGGACAGAAGCTCTTTTTATGGAGGCAAAGCATGTGGTATTAATGAGATGTGCAGTAATGCATTTTCAATTCCAAAGCTGTCCCAGAGGGAAGTGCTTCAAGGATTAATGGAAAGCAAAACACTGGTTATCTTGTTAAAATTTCAGTTACAGTACTTCTTATCATGACTTACAAATATGAAAGTTTTTTATGTTTCTAGGATGTGTGATTTTCATTCTGTGAAGTGGTTCTACTCACGAAATTTGCCTGCTGAGGTAAAAAACAAAGGCTAACAAAGGGAAGATCACCTCTTGATGCAATGATTGGGACTTCCTCCTCAAGGATTGGGTAGGGTTGAGGAGAGGCAAGAAGGTTTGTTCCTTTAGTTGAAAGGAAAGCACTAATTAGTTCATTTGGTTTAATCCTGCATTTCCTGAGTACTCCAGCATAGTTGTCCAAGTTAGATGGGTCCGCCAGAAGGAGAACAAAAGAAGCACATAACTGAGCTGCCTCTCATTTTCCTTGTTGTTTTCATGGGCAATCTCATATCCCCTGTAATATTACCTAAGAGAGTGTCCCAAATAATGTCCCAAAGCCTTAACAAATCAGGAGAGGACTATTTTCCATAAAACCTTGCTGTTGACCTCAGGCTTCAGTTTAGTAGAGGAAAGTATATAAGATGATTTTTTTGTAATTAAAGATTTTTACCAACACTTGACTCATTTGGAAGTATACTACTGCTAGATGAGGAATGCAGAATGCTCTAAATATTTATCAGTCTTCTTTAGACAGTGTCCAAAGGAGAAATCTGTCAAAAATCAACATTTTCATGCAGATGGAAACAGTTTTATTCTATGAGAAGATGCAGAGGCCCAAGGGCATTCTCAGTAACAGGAAAATTATTTGCAGTTGGTCAGACAAACTGTCTGACTCAGGTAATCTACAGTTCATCGGGTCATTTGGTTGAAACTGAAGTCCAAGATGAGACAGACTGTTCAGATGAAACGAATTGTAATGATTTTGTGTGCGTGCGCATGGGACTGCGTGTGTGTTTGGGCAGGGGGGAATCTGGGATTATTTGCTGTACGTGTGCTAAGGCGTCTGCAAAGCTTTTGGACAGCAGCAAAGCAAACTCAAGAACAAAGCAGACATTTCATTCATCAATTTACTTTAAGAGAAAAAAAAAAAAAGACAAACTATTTCAGGAAAGACGACACAGATGTTCTACATTAAAAACCAAGGGAATTGGGAGAAATATTCCTTTAGCAGATGGACCAGTATCAAAATACCTAGCAGACTGGTATGCAAATACCTACTGGAGAACCATGTCACCAAATACCTCTCCTGAAAGAGCATGAGAGATGTGTTTGGCATTCCCATTGGTGGTCACCAGTGGCCGTCCAAGTGTTCTCATTAGCAGGGCTGGGAGAGGAAAGACTTGCCATGCCTTTGCTTGACTCTGGCAGTAAAATGAGGACAAATTTTCAATGATTGTTTATACCATAGGTGCAAATTGCATTTCCCCAGTGGAAACCCAAGCCATGCTATGTTAAGCTCTGTGCCAGCACAAGGTGGTAAACAATCCCTGTCCAGGGATTTTACTTCTAAATGACAATCAAAAGCAAAGAGAGGGAAGGAGCATTGTCCCAGTTGCCATCCTCTGACTAACTGTTGATCTCTCATGGATTAACCAGTGCCCTTGCCTACTTTTTGAAGAGCGGTGAGGCAAATAAAAGTGTAAATCCAGACTAAATATCATATTAGGCTGGGTTGGAAACTACTCTGCAAGACTGTTGTGAAGCAATCAGCAGAGTCAGCTTCTTCACCAAAACTGAATGCCAAGGCGTTCCCTCAGCAGCGCCTACGCCAAGCCACGGACCAGGGCTGGTGCTGGGTTTTGCCGCTGCCCTCCTAGCCAATTGCACCACGCTGCTGTGTCTGTGGGAAGAGGGCAAGTCCTTAAGCTTCAGTGATGCTGAGATATTTTTCTCATCTCTCTCCTCTAGCCAGGCAGTCTCCCCAAACCACTGCCTACAAAAAGGTTCAGCAAATCTGTAGTTAATGCCTACATGTGCTTCTGATTATCTCTTCCTCCTCCTCCCTGCCTCCACTGCAAACTGTGTCTTGTGTGCAACTCAGAGGGAGCCGTCAGAGGAAGTAAAGGGCTGTTTTAGGGAGCTGCTGCTTTTCTCCATTTGGCCCTGACTATAACCAATAAACAATTCTTCTAAGTATATAACACGTATGTAACTTTACCGGGCATTTCGTCCTGGACAGAAGACCAGCAGCAGCAGGAGAAAAAAAGTATGGTCATAGCAACAGTGGCATCTCTTCAATCATCTCCTCCCATCCCTTATTCCAAGAGCCATGAGCATTTAAGCCCCTGACTGCGGACCAGTGGCATGGGCATTTGGGAGTGCAGCCCTGAGCCCAAGCACACATCCTCTTCTCACTCGAGAACACGCATTTTGCTTCAACACAGCAGCAGAACACATCGTTTTCATCATGTCTTCAACAATTCTTCAATATCTCTGGAGCTTTGCTTTATTTTCTCGTGTACCTGTGAAGTCTCCACTTGATGGTTTGCCAGAGACAGTCTGCTCTCCTCTGCGTGTTTGCACAAGTCACTGCTACCCGGAAAGACACACAAGACACCTAAGTCCTGACTAAAAAAAAGCTACATTTAAAGACAGAGGTGGCATGGTACTCATGCAGAGGTTTTATGCTAGCTCTTTGGGAAGGGTTTTCTTCTCCTCAGGAAGCAAAAAAGTCAGCTTTAAGAATGAGGCAAGATTTACCGAGAAAGCAAGATTGATGGCAAATTATTCTGTGCTTAAAACAAGCATTTTGAGAGCTGGAACAACAGTCAGAAGACTGGTGGTGGTGTGTTTGTATGCCCTGTATAATAAATTGCAAAAGTGACAAAAAGCAGGTGAAAGGTCATAAATGCCAAAACACCATTTCCAGTCCTTCCCTTCTGTTGCACTGGGACCACGAGCTTGTGTTCAGGGAAATTAGTAGCTGGTCCTCATGTTGCAAGACCAGGACCCAGGAAATATCCCTCACAGGCAGTCCCACCTCATCAGATGAGATTGCTTGGAGATGGCCTCCAGCTAGAGCAGCACGTGTCCTTCCAGCTGGATGGAAGATTTTCCAGTGATGAAAAGCACTTATTTGTGTTATAACAGCATTTTATAATATTTATAGAAATACTTGGAGTCTCAGCCAACGTAAGATCCTCACCTTATTGTTTCCATCGGTGTGAAGAGACTGCCCTGTGGTGTTTAAGGCCTTTGTACAAACCAGACAAAATTTATTGGTCAGAGATCAGCAAACTCTTCTCATAATGTGCCGATAGCAATTGTTTTACCTGATATTTGGGGCAGAATTATAAGGAATTATATCAATAAGGATTCCTAATCTACATCATTGGTTTTCTGAACACTATCATCTACCAACACTACAAGCCGACTGGAAACTTCTGATAATTTTCCTTGAAAGAAAACAGCTGTTGAAGGAAATTGAATTCTTTCTGGGTTTCTTTCTAAAAAAAAAAAAAAAAAAAAAAAAAAAAAAAACTCAAAACAAAAACAAAAAGCCAAAACAAAACAAAACAAAAACCAAAAACAAACCACCACACCAACAGGAAACAGCTGAAATATTGTTGTAAAACTGAAATACCAAAAAAATAAAAAAATTGTACTAGTTTACACTAAAAATAAGGCTTGTCAGGCATTTCATTTTTCTCTTGTTTATGACAGCATAGGGGGAATTTGTTGCACATAGTTTTCACAAAAGTAAGAATTTTTCGAAAGCTTTGGCTCAGTTCAGAATTGTGTCTGTTACTTTCCAGAAAATACCCATCTGCAAGCAATGTATTCCCTAGTGGCACTTACGGCCCTTCTGTAGGGAAGAGAATGAGAACAGGGGTGACACGAGAGCAGACATACCCTCCTCCACCGCTCACCCCTATATGAGCAGTCCTAGCACGCAGCGCTCAGCCCTGCCTTGCTCAAACCTTCCCGCGCGCTGGAGCAGAGCTTCCAGACAGCCTCACAAAGGGCCCGCTGCAGCGTATCCCCATCTGCTGTCGATTACTGCACGAGATGTGCCAGCCTCGTGTTGTCAGGGGCCAGCACCCTGGTGCTGCTTCTGCTCAACAATAATACCGGCCGATCTCCAAAACTGGCGGGCATCCAGCTTCTAAGAGGGCTTGGAGGAGTATTTCCGCTTTGAAGATACCGTAGATGCTATGATGTATACTTCAGAATGGTACTGGAAAACTTGCTGGTTTCTGATGGGGAGTCATTACCCAGTGGAAGATCCCAGAGTTTATGGCATTATCAAACCGTGTCACAGCATTAGAGGAATGAAGGTAAAAGGCGAGTTGGCCCACATACCTGAAGTCTACATGCAGCTTGTCAGTGTATTTTAAAGAGCCCACGTACACCATGTGCAAGCCATTTAACATCGGCTGGAGTTATTTGGCAGCAAGGAATGGAAGGAAAAGGAAAAGGAATATTTCCAGCTTTGGAAAAACTATCTCTGATTACCTGTTTTGAGCCAAGTGATCAAGGATAGGAAACATTCATATGAGGGAAAAAGTCTTAGGGAGTTGCTTAAACAGTTGCATTTACTCAATGGGGAATGGCAGTCATTCAAAGTTTGAGAAAAAAGTGTAGTGGTGGCTGATTCTGTTATCAGTTCAGTGAGAACCCGGAGCATGACTGATAATGGGCTCAGCCCTTCTAATTTAAAACACAGTCCATCTTGTTTGGGACACTGACCTGCCTGTGCCTCTCAGTCCTGTTCTTGTAGTTGATGAATTGCAAACAGTGACTGGCTTTGCATAAAGCAACTGGAAATTTCACGGAGCCAGATACAAGCAGATTACATCGACTTTGCTCCTTGAATTCCTGGCTCCCTGCAGTGACCACGGTAGCGTTTGTCAGCAGCACAATTCTGAGGTTCTGCCCAGCTCTGCAGAGCTGAGAGAAAATTAATACTGGAGAGGTCAGGTTACAACAACAAACGAACATTCAAATTCTGTTAAATAGAAGAAGCCAAATCATTAAGAAAGACAAGCTGCTGTATTTAGTCTGAGGATGACATAAATAGTCAGTGCAGCATTTCATCTGTTAAATGTTGCCTTCATTTACTTTTCTGCTACAATTTCCTTTTTTCAACTGTAGGCACTATAGTTTTGATGGTGTTACTGTTGACAGACATCTGTCAAATTTAAATATAAAAGCTTCTGGTTATCCTAATTATTGGAGTTGCCACAATCCAGCTGTTTATATATCATACAGCAAGATGGGGAAATCTCAATTGTAAATTTTCAATAGCCATTGAGTCCTTGGAGCTTGGAAGAATTTGACACTTTCTACTGTATCAGCAGAGAACTTCCAAATACAAGCAGTTTCAAAACCTGTGTGCCATAAGGGAAAACCCCATCGACGAAGACGCACACTTTGTGTAGCATGATCTCCAGCAACTCATGTTGACCTCATTTTTGGTATTTGTATTTCCAGTCATGTCCAACTTGTCTCAAGTTTTAATCTTCTGCTGTTATCAGGTGCAGAATCTACATTCTGAGGTAACATGAAGTAAGTAGCCTGTAGGCACTGGAGCTGATCTCCAGTAGCCTCCCTTTCAGGTGATTTCTCTTTTGCACATTTTCACTTTTTGCATAATGCTATCAGAACTACTGTGCAGATCATGCTGTATGAAATGCTAACATCTACATAGAAGACAGTATTTTGCACAGCCTGTCTGCAGGAAAGCCTAAATGTAAGCATAAGCCTAGTTAGACGCACGAGACTCTAGGTGACAAAGAACCCTTGACAAATAAAACATGACCTTTGCTTAGTTTTTCTAGGCATGTGGATGCTCATAACGACTGTTTGCTGATGACTCCCCTCTGTCCGAGGGGCAGGGGGAAGGAGTCTAATTAGGTTGCTCCTTTTCCTCTAAAGAGGGAATGAGTAGAGCTTTTTTCCTTTTATGTGTTGCCACTTTTCATCAAACCTGCAGGGATGGAGAGACACCCTCTGTTTAATTCAGCTGAGGATGGATAACAGGCTTTAAAGCTGCTGTGGGAAAGAAACAGTCATCTAACTGTTCCCATCATGCACAGAGGGAAAGTATGTGAGCGCATACACTCAAACAAACAAATAAACAAACAGGATACTTGTTGAGAATTCCTTTTACTTGAGCCAGGCTTGAAATGTTGGAAGATGCAATTGGGGTTACCTCTGCCAGTGAGACCTGTACATTATGGAAACAATATTGCTCCTGCTCACTTTTTAATAGAAATAAGTGCACACAGGGAAACATTTCTTATGATACTTAATAGTACAACACTTAGCTCTTGGCACCCATCATTCATGCCTGACATTGTGGTTTTAGGCACCAATAAGAGCTGAGGAGACAGTATAACAAAGGTTCCTCAAGCATTCAGATTTTAAAACAAATTCACTTTGACTGTCTCCAGTTCCCCATTGTATTAGTAAATATCTTAAGCCCAGATTTGGCAAAGAACTTAGGGACAAGCCTAAAGCAAAGGGTAAGTTTACTTCCCAGTATCCTCAGTGCTTTTTAAACCTAACATATTTACTATTAAGCATAGGCATGAACTCTCCATGAACGAGAGGCTTAGAGCTTGCTCAAAAGCCTTGTGGAGTCAACAGAAAGAGTTGTGTTAACATCCTTGGTTTCAAACCAGACCCTTAAAGAGCGAGCCTTGCAGTATACTTCAGTGTGGAAATTTGCCAGAAGGAGACTTCAAACTGCATAACAAGCAAATTGCAAGTGTCAAACAAATATTTAGTATGAGTGATTTGCCTGAGTCTACTCAGGGGTATGTTTCAATGAGCATGGTGGACCAGATCCTCATCTGTTTTTTATCAGATGGACTCCATGAACTTGAGAGGAGCTATTCATAACCAGGATAGCCAAAGAACTAGTCTATTATGTGCAATATTTCTGCTAGAATGAATTATACTCCTGAGCCTCCTTAGCTGAGTAATCAATGGAAAACTGTCTTTTTGTGCGTAAATATGGACAGCTATCTACACCTAATCAGTCCCCAGTGCTCAACCCAGGACACTTGAATAACCAAAATCTCTGAGGTTCTCTTGAAAACCTGGGGTTAGGGTGGGGGTAAGACTTTAAAAAGCACTCATTGTCTGCTAGACTTAGCTGTCCTCACAGTCCTCAAAAGGTGGAGCTAGACCAGACCCCAGCATTTCTGGAAATCCAGTCTGTATATCCTGCAAATCAATAAACAGATTACACTTTGCTATAGAGACAATCCACTAGAGTGCAGGCTTTATCTGCAACTAGAAGAAAAGAAACAATCAGGGTTTATTCCTGCTCCTCTGTTGCATGTAGAGCAGCCAATAATTACTGAATGACCCTACCTCCACAGCAGAGAGGAGAGAACAGAGGCACAGTGCGCTTCTAATTTCAGGGAGATGCTGCTGCTGGCAGGTCATGCAGCTGTGTGCATGGCTGCAGGCAGAGAAACAGATTCAGTACCCAGCTCACAGATCAGCATCCCTCTCCCACAGTGTCCTCCCTAATTTAAAAATGTGGTTGCATGTTGTGCAACAGGAAGCAGTTTTTTTTAGGGGTCCATCTCTGGGTCCAACTCATTTGTAATTCCCCTACCCTTGTACCCTTTGCCACAGATCACGTGGGAGAAACTGTTAGCTATAGCTATAGGTGTTGAAATTTCAGATTACTATTAAATCTTGTGAATATTTTTTGTCCAAAAGCATCTTTGAGAAATACAGCTTGGCCAAAACTCTTTCTTTTATAAAAGCACATCAAATTCAGCTAAACATTCCTTTTTCCCATTTTAGAAAAAGACAATGTAACCCTTCATTTCTCTTAACTTTTCAAAAAACCAAAGAAAAATCTGCTTTTCATCTTTGTTCTTGTTTTCCTTCCCCTTTTTTAGTACACTCTTCTCAGAAATTGAGGTAAGAGTATTGAAAACCAAGGAGGAGCAGGACAGGAATCAACAGAGAAAACATTCCCCTCTCTTCATTTACTTTCCTTTCCCCCTCTATTTTCTTCTGACTTCCAAACTCTCAGGGGAAAAGTGGCACAGCCTCTTATATGTTTTTAATTTCAGTCAGTGTCAAAGAAGTGAGTTCAGGGGCCTTCACATGTCCCTGCCCAGATGTGCAGGAGCGGACAGCACAGCTGTACTGCCGCCCTGCCCATCCCCTCCACCTCCACTGGAGCAGGGACCTGGGAGCACCAACGCTCCAGCACCCCTTGTCCCTCCCAGGCACATCAGGATGTTCCATCCCCAAACTGGTCCTCAGCCACAGCTTGTTTGCTGCTGAAAGGGGTCATGAGCACTATTCTCACTCTTCCTCATCCAGGTGGAGGAAGGGTCCTGAACTAAGCCCATTTAGGTTTTACATAATCCCATCAGGCACATATATGAGGTAGCCTGCTCCTGCTCTCTGTGAGAAAAGGATGACTATCTTTGGATTCTATGCCCATGAGCAGGACTTGTGGGTCTGCCAGACTCTCACGTTTGGGAATTAGCAGCCCCAGAAAGAATATAATGTTCTGTGGAGGAAATCACCATGTTTCCTGCCATCATAAAGTTCAGGTGACATGGGAGTCTGATTTAATACAAGTGTCCAAGCTCATGGGAATGAAATCTCTTTTCTCATACGACGGAAGCTAAGTACAAACAACTGTGGGTGAAGTACTTGAACAGGGCATAGTGACATGTCAAAGTTACCTCTATGTTTATCANTCTAATTGGCAAAGATACTAGTGAGATAAAATCCTAACCCCAAAAAGAGACGGTCTGTGAGAAGGCTATATCCACTGGTTTGTGGGGTTTTTCTTCCTTTATTTTCATGCACAGAATGTATACATGTATTAACCATCGGTCAGCTTCTTGGATTTTCTGTACTTTCCTTTGTTTCTTTACATCCCAAGTGCTTGCAGACCTTCCAGTATCTGAAAGCGTCCTGGGAGCTCTGGATCCAAGAGGCCATGCTGGTGAGGAAGGAGTTACTTTTCAAGAGGGAGACATGTGGTTGTTGCAGATACAGGGTTAATAAATTACTTGTGTCTAGCTTATTGGTATCATTAATTTCTCAACTGCTTTTCTCCTGCAACACTTGAGTGGATGCAGATGGTACCACTTACACATCAGTCCGCTGACCCATGTGAGTTTGAAGCTCAGTGAATGGTAGCACTTAGATAAGTCGCAGGCCGATTTGTGGGTGTGGAGCTGGCAGCTAGATGTGAAGTGCTACCATTTGGCAGTCATCTCATCGAAACCCCGTTATTAACTAGCATGAGTGCACATCTGTTGTGTTAGGAACTATTCTTGGAGCCCTTTGCTAATTTCACACCTTGGTTCTTTGAAATGATCAAGGTGGTATTTACAGTTTGTCAAGTGTAGTCTCCGTTTGGTGGTGCCACTGCTCATTTCAGTCCTGGTAGATAAATTTAAATAATTTCTGCAAAAAGTGCCATTACTTTCAGTTTTGACAAAATCCATTCCCCCACTAACATTAATTGACCACACCTGCTTGTTTTATTTCTCAATTTCCCCCTAGATTTCAGTCATCTGGTTTTCAAGACCACAGTTTTATGTTTGACTGTCAATTACTCTTTCGTGTTGTCCTTCCACATAGTTACTGGACTCACACAGCTCTTCTTTGCAGTAGTGGTCTAAGATGAAAACAGGAGTGTTTCTGTTTGGACTGACAACAGTGCTCAAGCAACATTTTTTCTGAGGTCAAATATGGGCTTGACTTGTCTGCTCAAATCTTCTTGCTTTCAAGTCCCTGATACAAGGCAGGGAGAAAAGCTTCTTCTGTTGATGGAAAAGAATGTCTTAGGAGTGCACTTTGCCAAAATTTAATAATTTTCTGACCGGCTCTGATAATTAAACATGTAAGTCACAAACGTGGCTTAGGGCTGTTCTAAATAACTTTATGTCTGGTTCAGGCCTCAGATACACACAGTGTTAGGAAGAGACTGTACTGAAAATTACCTTTGAACTCCTCCAACTGCATTTATTGTTCTGGCATAGCTGAGGACTTGGCAAAAACAGGTAACTTGAAATTTACCTCAGACTAAAAGTCTACTGAAAATGACAATAAGAATATTTTTTTCTGCTTTTTCAAGAGAAGTTCCCATGGTTACAATATGAATAAAGATACCTATCTGTATGTCTTTTTTCTACATTTGGTCATGGGAAAATATTTTAAAAGAATGAGATATAAAGATTACATGTTACTTTTCTTTTTTCTTTTTTTCTTTTTTTTTCTTTTTTTTTTAAGAGAAATTGCATTTCTGTTAAAGTCAATCTGCCTAACAACCATTTAAACCAGGTATTTTTACTGTATCCTGTCACAAGAATTCCATAGAATGTCCAGCGGCTGCTTTTCAAATTTTGACTTCCTGACTACCCACAACTTCCAGTGCCATTTTCTGTATTTCTGCTGTGCAGCTTTATACTCAGGGTTCAGGAAAGCTGGCAGTTTCGTGTCTGCTGTGGACACAAAGTGGATGGGTGGCTCTGCAAGCCACCCTAGCTGAGCGCTGGTGACGGAGCAGAGGAAGCACTGCCACTGAGGGATGCTCTGAGGGACTTGCACCAGGCCGTGCTTGGATGTGTGGTTCCAACGTGAGTCTGGACAGGAGCAAAGAGGCTGCATGTCTCTCCCTGCCCCTCCTCGCTGCAGATCCCACCACAAGTGCTGAGGGGTCTGGTGGTGGCACATGCCAGCCAAGACCAGCAGCCATGGCCAGAGCCCTCCTTCCTGCCAAACCTGCTGTAAACGCTGAGACGGACCTTGGGAGAAAAAGGACAAAATTGCAGGTTGCAGGGAGGGTGGCGGAGAGGGTTGGGGAACAGAGGGAGAAGGCAGAGCTGGAATGCAACTGGATGCCTTTTTATTTTACTTTTTCAAATGGAGGGTGTTTGTTCTGTGCTCCCTCCTGCAACGTAAGAGGGGCTGCCGAGGTGCTGAAAGGGAAGAGGGAGGCATAAATAGAAAGGCAAAAGGAGTATTTGGAAAAGAAAAAGCAGACCAGGGAAGGAAAACCTGGAACTGTTTCAAAGCAAACCTCCTCCTAACTATGAAGAGCTGGCCTGTGAGTCTAAACATGCTCTGTAATTTGCTGTAGCTCATATCCTCTAATTTAGCCACTAGGTGTGTTTGTACAGAAATGAAGAACTAAAAGCAATTCAGAGCATGTCAGGAAGTGAAACTGGGTATGTGTTTCTTGGGACTCTTTGTCCTGTTGAAATACACTTAACTACCAGAAAAAGGAAAGAAAAAAAAAAAAATTCTTCAGAGCTCCTCACTCATTATGTTAATGTATTGCTCAAGTGTTAATGTATTGCTATTTCAGAAGTTTACTCAGGAGCTGCCACCACAATGCAGCAATGGAACTGCTAGAAAAGCTGGAGAAAAAGCCACTTTTTGATTTAGAAATAGTCACAGGAGTATTGAAATATACCTGTAGGTACAAAATCTGTGTTTGTTGTATGATTTGTATTCATTTCCCTGGTTTCACACACACACACACACCCCCGCCCCCGCCTTAAGTGGTAATTCATAGACTTCCTCATTAATCCTAGTATTTATGGTGTGGACAGCATCTGGAGATGAGTGAGGCTAAAGGCCTAATTATCCTGCACCTCCTCCTGCAATCAGGAAAGAAGGCATGGCAGAGGTGTGTGTTGGGGTGAACGCCAAGGGGTCCTCTGGCCTCACACTGTTTTTTCAGGGCTCAGCAGCATTTTCAATCAGCAGAGGTGTTAGGCTTCTGCTGCTGTCAGGGGGTATTTGTGTAAAGTCACTGCCCTGGAGTCTCTTTCATGGGCTAGATCCACACCGTGCGCAACGCTGGATGAAACACATAGTAAAGATCAAGGTCAAGAGATAAAAAATGGAAGTAAGAGGTAATAGGCCACAAATGGGCACAAAGAGGGAAAGACTGCAAAACAGCAAGACCTCATCGGTCAGGGTAATAAGCCATGCTTTTGGCACGGATGACCTAACTCCTCTCAATCCCCCAGTTTTATCCCTCTCAGTGCCATTTCCTCAAGAGGTCAAACGTCTTCACTTAAGATACCTCCTTCTCACGACATTTCACCTGCAGGTGTTGCTTGTGCTTTCCATGTGGAAATGAACATGCTGAGCCTTTAAGCTAAGGTCACACTAGTCATCAGAGGTGTAAATTATCAAGCATGGTCAGTGTGCTAAATGCCCACACCTAGTTTCAAGAGATTGCCCCTGGATCAGATACAAGCTTTGAATTGGCTTATCTGGGGGGGACCAGTTTGTGCAGGAGTGCTGTAGAGGCTTTTTGTGTACCTATGCACACAGGCGTGGGGTTTTTAATTTATAATACATGTAGGGGTTTGCTTTGTTGTGGTTAGAGCTGTTCGGTGACTTATTTTGTAATTTTGCTGGTGGTTGTGAGGGATGTTAAATGCTTCAGCTTGTGAGAGGTTTTGGAGAATTTAAATCCAAAGGTTTTTGTGGGGTTATCTCTTCAGTAGATCAGATTAGACAGAAATGGATATATAATAGATAATTGTTAATATGGTTAATATATTAGTCCAAAGTTGATTGTTAATAGTCTATGTTTTATAGACTGTACTCTGTACTTAGTATAGTTAATATATTAGTCTACAGTTGATAACAGTTATCATAACCATGGCAGTTAGTTAATGCCACAAGAACATCTGCAAATAGCAAAGCAATTTATATAATGCTTGTAAAAACTTTCATTTCCTTAATGTCTGGACCAAACATAGTCACAAGTCACCTAATGGTCTGGAATGGAGCTATATATTATACACCTAAACACACAAGCTTGTGAAGAGGACAGGTGAATAGAAAACTGATGTAGTTCCCCAAGGAACCCATTTCTAGCTGTTGTGTCTAATTGTCAAAACCTCTCAACATGCTGAAAGGCAATTAGCTGCCATTGGGTATGTCCTGAAAAATCTGTGGTGACCTCCTGGCCATCAAAGCCATTAATTCATATTTAAGAGCATGGGGTCACTGATGTGGTCACTTCCCTGGGCTTTTGATCTCTTTTGTGGGTGGAGCGGAGATTGCTGCAATGTGATGGATGATCCTGGTCCCCCACAGTAGGGACAAACCTGGCAAACATTATGGTCAGGGGCTTAGGGTCTAAGTGTGGTCGTTAAATTGTGAAATTATAAGTACTTCCATGCCAGCAGCAGAGACTAATAGCAAAAATGTGACACTGTTAGCTTTGTTTCTGCCTCTGTGAGCATGGAGACACAAAAGGGAGAAAAAGGATTTATGCCCTGGTGAAGGCATAATCAGCACCAGTGCATCCAAGCAAACAGAAGTGAGCAGCAGAATTACTGCTTTGGTTTTCATATCCACGCTTCTAAACAAGCCATCAGAGGGTCTGTTTGCTGAAGGTCTCCTAATGACAAGAGGGTATTGTCAAAACAACAAGCACATATCCCAGCCTAAACCTGCCTGCCTCATGGGAAACATGTCTCCCACGCGGTATGTGGCATACAGCCATGGAGAAACAAACAAACGGTCTCCCCCTCAGGTTAACAGCACATCAGATGATTTGGGTAAGTGTGGCCCCCCACCAATGCTTTCTTGTTGTCGTGTTGGTCTGAGACAGGCTTTTCTAGGGGACCCCAGATCCCACACTCTGTTTTGCTTCATGGACATTAGAGGACTTCATGGTCTGGTATGAAACCAAGGTCCCTAAAGGATCATGACTTTTCTAAATTTAGGTCCCATCCTTATTAGAGGGAATGTTCTGATTTCCCTCCATTCTGGGTGAATTTCCCATCTAACCTTTACGCTTCCGAAAGCAAGATGGCATGAAATATCTATGAAGGAATTAGTCCTGGCTGTCACAGAGCTAAGGTGTCTAGCCCATCTTTCGTTGTGTTTGGTGTTTGCCTCCACCTCCTCTCTATCTGATATTTAGAGGTCTGTGCCTATGTACTTGTTTCCCTGAAACTTGTCTCATGCAGACAGCCCCTTTTCCTTCTCACGTTTCACATCCCATTGGACATGGGATTCTGGCTGGTTCACAGTTGGTCAGTGTGCTTGTTGCAGTTGTTCAAGGCAAACATGGCCCTTCTCTATGCACAATTCTTCAGTGAAACACCTGCAGCCCTGGCCAGAACATCCTGGTATTCAGTTCAGCCATCACCATATTCTGGCCATTAAAGGTCATTTAGGATAATGGTGGCTATAGGTAAGGCTTGGATGAGGGCAAATATTTGATCTGGCAGAGGAAAGAATGAGCTGTCAACCTCAGCACTGGTGTCATCCCAGGGAAGACCACCTCACTATGGGTCCATGAGGGCATAATTTTTGGCGGGTGTTAGCAAAGTTAATCTGGGTATACTCATGAAGAGGTTTCATAGGGGTAGCTAAGCTGAGGCTGGAGTTAGAATCTGCCTTTTCTTTGTTGAGAAAAGCAAGTTCCAATTCCCGAGATACATCAGTCTTCTCAAAGCCAAGTTTTGGTGTCTCAGCTTTCTTCCGGGACTCCAGACTCAAATACTGAAAGCTGAACCACACTGAGACCCTCTTATCAATATCACATCCACCCATCCAGAGCTGCAAAGGCTAGTTCTCTACTGTCCCAGTCTAGCAGCCACTCTTCCCGGTAAGCCCACAAGGCACTTCCCACTGTTGGCACTTTCCCCATGTTTCCTGGGGTTGAAAGGGGACTTGATTTACACTGAGTTTCAAACTAAGCAGAGTGACATCAAAGCAACGGAAATCAGGCCCCAGTAAGTGGTTTATAAATGCAGCCTAAGTGTTTTGAATCAAAATAGTTCTTTCAGTAAAGTTGGAGGAGTACCTCTGTCGTCCTTATCATTGTTAGTTTCTGTCTCGAAAACACTGAAAAGTCACTGACATTGAATCCACTCTGGGGATCATAAGGAAAAAAGCTTCCATTCCTGAATTAAAAACTTGCCAGTAGGTTTTTCCCATTCTTTTTTTGCATTATATTAGTCGAAGAGGCTTGTAATCTAAATGAAAAAGGTATGTACGGATTATCTCAGAGAAACGTCCCGTATGTTGTGTTATACGACATGAAAAGGATCCTCAGCTCATGCATGCTTTTCTCATCCCAGATGGAGAAGACAAGGCTTGCTCTGCACAGTCTTTACAAACAGCCTTGGGACCATTTCGGCCCACTGAACAAAGAGCTTATGCAGAGGCATCCAGTGAGGACCAGATGTCTGACTCACAAAGTACTTAACTGAAATGACAAAGATATATGAGTTTGTTGGATGTTTCTTTTAGCAAATGTGCTCATATCTCCAAACTGGCAATGACTACATTTCCTTTCAAATCTGGAAGAACAGCATCTTTTTGTAGCACTGGCGCATCTATTGGCTGCATTGGATAGCACAAAACAAACACGATGTTACAAGGAAGGAGGAAGGAAAATCTTTTGAAATAAGCCTTTTGTGTTACTGAGCATCTGAAACTTCTTGGAGCACATGTGTATAAACACAGCACAGAAAAAGAGAAATAAGGCTTGAATAAATATTTTGTATTACAATTCATGCAAACAGCAGAATTATTTAAAACCCAGTCTTTAGTCCATTTGACTTTTTCAAATGGATCTTGGATATCTGGTCAGCTGAACTAAAAGCAGCACTGCTGTAACGTAGGAGCTGATACACCAATGTGTACGAGGGAGGTGCTGTGATGCAGAGCAATCTTATCCTCTGTCTTCATCCGCCTGAAATGGCTGTGTAGGTGCAGTGATGTCATCCTGTTGATATGACCAGGAATGGAAGTAAAAAAAATCCCAAAGGAAAAGCTTAGACTTGTATAAACTGAGGTAAAGAATGAAGTCCAAAACCACAGAGGTGCTTCTGTCTGTCTCCCATTGAAATCCTGTCCTGCTTTCAGCTGGGATAGTTAATTTTCTTCATAGCACCTGGTATGGGACTGTGCGTTAGATTTTTGCTGAAAACAGTGTTGATAATATAGAGGTGTTTTTGTTATACAGAGATGTTTTAGTTCCTGCTGAGCAGTGCTCACACAGAGCCAAGGCCTTTTCTGCTCCTCACACCACCCCACCAGCGAGTGGGCTGGGGGTGCACAAGGAGTTGGGAGGGGACACAGCCAGGACAGTTGACCCCAACTGACCACAGGGATATTCCATACTGTATGATGTCATGCTCAGCATATAAAGCTGGGGGAAGAGGAAGTGGGCGTGGCAGCATTCACAGTGATGGCATTTGCCTTCCCAAGTCACCATTACGTGTGATGGAGCCCTGCTTTCCTGGAGATGGCTGAACACCTGCCTGCCCATGGGAAGTGCTGAATGAATTCCTGGTTTTTCTTTGCTTTACTTATTAAACCGTCTTTATGTCAACCCACAAGTTTTCTCACTTTCACCCTTGTGATTCTCTCCTCCATCCTGCTGTGGGAGGAGTGAGCGAGTGGCTGTGGGGTGCTCAGTGGGCTGGGGTTAAACCACAACAAACCCTTAGGAGCTGGACATCAAGGTTGACTTGATGGATACAACCCTAAATGCCAAGGTTGTGCTTGCAGCAGATGCCTGTGAAGATGTCTGCTGAACATGTGCAACGGGGTGCTTCCTCCAGGGCTACACAGAAACCTGAATCTCCATTTCACAGAAAGATGTGGTCTTTATTTTACAGTCTTATCCAGAATGGAGGCACATTTTCCCACATACTATGCCAACAGGAGAAGTCTCTTCCACTGGGGGACGTTATTTTCATCCCAAGCGGAAAGATGACATGTACTCTTTCCCACATTAACGAATAAGCCAGGGAAAGTTTTGTTTCACTCTACCAAACAAGCCTATGTAAAGACTCACAACAGGAAATCCTTAGTCCTGATCCAGAATTAAATTTCCTACATATCTGTTCTCAAAACACTATACACTTGCTTAATTCTCCTATTCAGTTTCAGTATATATTTTAAAAATGTAAAATTAAACCAGGCCTTTTTCCTTGAACTTGATTTACAAGAGAGCCTCTAAACAGAAAAGAATGAAAAAACGTCAGTAATTGAAAATCTTCCTTCAAGCAATGTTGCTATAAAAAAATCACATTTTTTAAGAGCTATAGGCAATATCACAACCTTTTCACTGTGGTTAAAAACAGTCAGTAAGCTGTACCTCACTGATGAAGTTAAGTGAAACTGTATAAATATTCTGTAAATTACTCTTCACAATGAGACGTCTGTCTAAGCAAAAGCTTATGTTATTGTCCAGACAATACAGAGAACTTTCTAGCACTGGCCTTGGAGAAGACATATTGCATAGCCCAAATCCAAACATGAGCATGCTAAGTGTAGCAAATGCGAGTAAACCAGGGGTGCCTTCCTTTCATTAGACTTTCTCCCTGACCTCTGGATGACAAGGGCATAGGAAAAGGAAGCAATTTTTCTTCTGTCCTGGGGGAAGGAACATTTGAAAGAGATTTCCTGTGACTGGACTACATCACCTCTCTGGTGCCTGATCTGAAAATCTGGAAGACCACCTTTTCTTAGCATCCATCACAAACACTTATTTGCTTTTGCCCCATGAAGTGACTTGTGTCAGATTCACAAAAGCTTTAAGTGAGTATTGCATGTAGCTGGATGGGATCAGTCAAAATATTTCAGTGTTTCAGAGAAATGAAACAGCTTACTGGGACAATTGTTCCACAGTCAATCCTTCAGATTTCTTTAAGTTTTAAACTATTTCCCATCTTTCTCTTGCCAGGGGCTCTAAAGGTTACTGGATACAGTTCAATACCATATCCTTCTTCAGGCATTTAGTTGAAAATTTGAGAAGAGGATGCCTTTTCTATTCTATGATAAGTTTAAAAATATATTTAACACCTCAGTTTGTGTCACTTTAAGTTGTCATATGTATCACAGAAATAACACTTCCTGTGTACATCCAGTCCTTTCGAGTTGTGGCCTGTTTAATTGTGTCAAACTTTCTCAGAGTCACAGGTTCTGAGGAGGCAGTTGGCTATGGCCAGCAAGCCAGAAGTCAGTGCTGGACCCCTCTGGACCTCTCTCTGTGAGGCCATCCACCTAAGGGCAAGTAATGTTTCCACATTTCTTACCAGAAGGTCTTCCCAATGTGCAGCAGAGCTTTCCTTTTGTTCTCTCTGCATGAATAGGATGCCTCAGCCTTCTTTCTTTGTCTTTTCACTTTGTGCAAGCTCCTGTACTGTAAGGAAGCACCCACCAAGAGTATCATGGTTTACATAAATGGTTTACATAGTTAACATAAACATTATTATGTTATATGAAGCCCCAGCTGCATGAAAAGTGAGGCAGTGAATGAGAATTGAAGGTACAAATGTGGGAGAAAAATTAACTCCTTCACTAAGCAATTGACAAAAAAAAAACCAACCAACATTGCTGAACTCTTAGATTTAGGGCTCTCAGATGTTACCAGATTTATTCTGAGGCTAGGGTTGACAACCTGGTTAGTCATCTTTCTCAGAGAAACAGACATATCTTGTATTTATACATGATGTCAGACTATGGCTAGTATCAGGGTAGAATTTGGGAACAGTGTTAGGGTTTCAGGGAGGCAAACCACTGAAGAAATAAAAACAAAGTCCTATTTATTTTTTTCCTTTGTGCAAATTTGGAAAGTTAAGACTAAAACTAGGACAGGGGTTGTAGCTCTGGTGTGGGATCAGTCTGGGAAATATGGATGGGATATAGGGGAAGGAAGGACCTGAGAGCAGATTGTATTTGGGGCTGTTACTTGAATGTGTCCTAAGAGTACACTAACATTTTGAATTTTGTATTGTCATAAGTTCCTAGAGCTACTTTTAGGACTTAGGAAGATGGGGAAAAACTATAAGTGTGGAGAAATGGGGCATTCAGGAAGGATCAGCTGTGCTGTGCTGAGAGCTGGCATCAGCCTAAGTCCACAATTTCTTGTTCAGAAAAACACTGGTGTTACAGCACCAAGCATCTGAATGGGATCTAGGCAGCTAGAAAAGAATAG
>VXBL01008300.1:5644-50111 GCA_013400195.1 Aramus guarauna | reverse complement strand
TCACCTCTGATGAGGATGTTCAGGACAAGTTTCCAAATGGAGCTGAGAGGAAGTAGGTATCAGTTACAGGGATGCTTTTAGGTCTTCCATTTTTAGTGATCCATAATTAGGATTCAGGCTTTGAGAAATTGAAGAACTGAGGTGACAGAGACGTTTAGAGTAATCCACCAGTTACTTTTTTGTCTTTCATGTCCAGTTACTTTTTTGTCTTTCATGTGTATACTGGGATTAGGGTCAAAAAAGGGACATTAAAAAGTTAAAGCAAAAAGGAGGGTTAAAATTGCCAGATAATCTTGCTTCAGGAAGCAGTAACACTTGGTCCCACAATTACTTTTAAATCTAGGTTTCATGTGTGTTACATGATTGAGAGGGAGTACAGCGTTAGGTGTTGGTTCAGGTAAATAATTGGATAGAGGAAGAAATTCAAAATAGATCACTAGATATTTTGAAAGTTAGTATTACCATTATTCTCAAGGTATTTTGACCTGAGGTTCATAGGTATCAATTGCCTAGGGTTCAGATTTAGAGTATTGTTAGTGTTAGAATTAGCGGTATCGTGGTATTTGAAGGAAGAAACCAGGGAGGTAGTGTTAAGTTCTGCTTTAATGTCACAGAGCTAGAATTTCAGTTCCTCAAAATCTTCAGCATAGAATGATGTTGAATTTTGGGTTTCACAGAGGTTACCAGACCAGATGTAGCTAAAACTGTAGCTAAAACAAGGGCTGTGATTAAGGTTGAAGTTCAGGCTGGGAGAAAAAAAAAAAGGGAAAAAAAAAAAAAAAGGCTGAGAAAAGCCTGGTAGCCTAACTTAGTACCATGTGTGGCTTGCTGCATTTTTTTCAGATGTTAGGTTTGTGGGGTGGGTGAGGCTGTGTCCTAGATTATTGGTGATACTCTGTTAGGAAAAGGAAAAGGAGAAAGTGAAGGGTGACAAAAGCCAAAGTCAGAAAATACAAAGAGACAAGGTCAAGCAGCTGGTGGACAGTGCTTGAACCTGGCCTTATGGCTTTTCTTGCCACATTCTCCTACTCTGGAGCCTAGCCCTGAGTACCCACCATCCTCTCAGTAGCTGCATGGCTCTTCCCATCCTTCATGGTGCTAGTGGCCCAGGCAGGGACGGCCCTAGGCTCTGCTGGGGAGCAGGCGTAGGGGAGCCGGGGAAGGGGAGTTATACTGGAGTCATATGCCCTCCCAAGAGCGGGGATGAGTTTGGGGTCATGATCAACTGCAGCTCAAGCCTTGAGATGCGCATCTGCTGTCCTAGAGTTGTGCTGGCAGCAGTTGCTCCTCCTGTGGCTTTTCCAGAGCTTTAGTTTATCCCAGCCCAAGTCCTAGCCATATTTCTATCTCCAGTTTCAGTAACACCCAGCTGGGACCAGCTGGGACCAGCTGTGCTTTTAAGCTGGCTGGCTGTCCTGAATATACTTTTCACTAGTGCACCCCTCCAGTCTGGACCCTGCTGCTAGCCCTGAGTCTTAAACATAACCAAGTTACCCCTACAAACATTTGGCCTAAAAGCAATAAGTAAACCCACATCAGAAGTTAACCACAAGGTATGATGGCATCCATGCTGAACCTGCTTATAAACACAGCTTATGGGTCTCTCTTGGCCCTGACTGTAAGCCCCTCCTAATCGTCAGTTTAGCTCTGCTCTGCTCTGCCTGGAGACCCTCAGGAAGCCAGAGAGCTGGTCTTGCACCACGGCCTCATGTAGGTAGCAGCCTGCAGTGCATGTACTTTGTGATTCTCTCCACTCTTCCCCATAACCGTATAGCCTTAACCATACCTCAAATGCTAAAGGAGCCTCTTGATCCCCAAATATTCATGGACTAAAAGTAGTAAGGGGACCAGGTCTCACACTATTCCTTAATTCAGCCTAATGAGGTATTCTCTGTTTCTAACTCCAGCTTAATATGTTACTTTGATTTCTGGCCCTAGCTGTAAATTAGCTGGCCCAGCATTAATTTAAAGATATGTAAAAAGACCCAAAGACAAGTGCTGAAGGAGCTTTTAATTTAATTCAATGGCTTTTAGGTGATACTGATGACAATGAGGATTTTTGCTTATCACAGTCTTAAACCAATACATATCTCTCATACTACCCCTAGATAGAACTTTAGTCTCAAGATAGCTGGGAATCTCAAGCCGAAAAATACAGCAAAGACCCATTTGGACATCAGTTTTCAAATTCTCATTGTAGACCATTTACCACCTTTTCGTTGCCAGAGCCTTTTAATAAGCAGAACAACATTCTGAACTCCCGAGTTAATTTAACATAAACAAAGAATTCAATATGTAAAAAGGGTTTAAAACAAATGCTGGGAAAAGCACCCCACTGTGCCTGGTGGCCCATTTCTCCTAATCAGAAATCTACTTGAAACTGAATGCTGGTTAGGGATCCAAGCTTTGCCAAATGAATGACAAATTTAAAACTAATACTGAGTTGTGACATGTTGTGATCAGTCACAAATTTCCCTCTTTAACATCTTCATGCTTCATGGAAACATTATCCCCTATCTGGGTCTCATAACAAGAAAACAGAAAGATTAAAATATTGCAAGCACTCTTGTTGGAAACAGCCCCCAGGATAGTATTAGTACTTCTTTGCAGTATAATGATTTCTGAAAAACAGAAACCATAATCTAAGGCTTTTGTTATTTCTTCCACATTCTAGAAACTCTAAGTTTAAAAATTAATACATACACCTGTTTTGCAAGCAGCCATCTTTTTTATTTTTTTTTTTTTTTAATATGATGAGTGTTGTAATGTATAGGTAATGTAATTTGGGGATTTTCTAGTAAGGAGGACCTATTTCTCAGCCTACATTTAGACATGAAGCCTGGGAGCTTGAAAAAACTAAACATGTACCAAAGCCCATGCATGTGCAAGATCTCCACTTCATCTTTTTTATCCAAAGCTTATCAGAACTCCAGTTCTCATAGACTGAACCCTAACTCTGACATGAAGGTTAGCCTCCATAACACTAAGCATCTCTTTTTAAAAAGAGAGAAAAAAAGAGTTGGACCCATACTGACATGACTCCTAAGCCTCAGCCTACCACACGGGGAACACCAGCCAACATGGTAGACCACCTAGCACACCTAACATAACCACCTTACCAAAAACCGGAGGGCAATGTGCCTTGCTGTAGTCAGTCACCATTCCTGCCAGGACAGGGGGATGTTAATTGTCACCTATACTTTTGCCAGAGCTGCTTGAGATGTCCAACATGGACATAGACTGAAAGTTGAGAAGGGATATAGGATTCCTGTGGACATGTTAAATTACAGACTATTTCTGTGACAATAGACATAAAATTGTTGGGCAACCTGGGAGCAAAAAGTCTGTATCAAAATAATAGAGTACAAAAATAGTAATTTTCAAGATTAGCCCTCGGCCCTCAGCCGTCTCTCTGGGACAGCACCTGTGAGAACACAAAGGAGTGGTGTAGGGTCCACAGCCAACTGCTGGTGACTGGAGAAAGGCTCATCTACATCCTGGAGAGCTCTGAGCCTCTGCAGGAGTCATGCAGGTCCTGCAGAAAATCAGAGTGGCTGGGAGCAGCTCCCAGGCATGGCTGGGTTTGGCAGCAAAAGAGGTCAATGCCCATGCCCTGATCCTGCATCCTCACAGCAGGAAACTAGTCAGTGTCTTTGGTGACAGAGACTAATAATGCTATCTGGCATTAACTTCTCAGAGATTAACTCTAAAGATTCATTGAAATATCTCTCTTTAGTTATGTCCCCTGTGTGCACTCAAAAAAGTTTTTACTAATGGACCACTACTGCCAAGATACTGCAGAATAGTTTTGGCGTATTCTTGGTTATTCTCTTCTTGTAATGCTGCATTTCTGTATTTACCATGTCTTCTTTAGTTTGGGGTTGTCTGCTTCTTAAAAGGGCTTAGTCCAAACTATATTGTCTTTGAAATGACAGGCTGGATCCCAGAAACAAGCCGGTCTAGAATAATGTGCTTGTATGGTTGCAGAAAGTGGGAGAGGCAAGGATGGGACTTGCAATATGAGAGGAGTCTTCCCCAAGTGCAAAAAGTCTGTAAAGAGTGAGATTTCTTTTCATAACAAGTGGCACAAGGGGAAGATCACAGCTGATTGTGGATACCTGAGACCCAGGATGCTTGAATGCAAACAGCTATTGTCATTTCCCAAGGAAGCTTTTAAGCTCTTGAGGGGGATAAAAGCAACTCAAAAACCAAGACTGCAAGGTGGACCACAAGAAGAGGTGCAGGAGATGAGGGGAAGGATCAGGACCTGGCAGTAAGGGGTTATTCAGGACCTGGCAGTAAGGGGTTATTCAGCCCCTATGTTCCTTGCTCCCATTCCCATCCAACAAAACCAGTGCATCCACCAGTGGGCCGTGTGTGATGGCCAGGTCCTGTCCTCCTTTGGCAGGGGAGTCCCACACTGTGGGCTACTGCCATGGGTGATGGATGCTGTGAGCAGGCACTCTCTTCATCCCTGTAACAAACCACATTCCCAGCTGGATTACTCATACTCCACTGGCTGCTGGTTTTCTTCATGTGCACTCATTTGCGATCTGTTAAACAAGAGACACAAAGCTGTCTGTAAAATTAGGTCACGTGTGTTGCCCTGTCAAGCCATTGGGCTTGCCAAAACCAGGATTTTCATGCCATCACAATGGAGTTTTTAAAGCTCTATCCATGACAACAACAACAACAACAACAACAACAACAACAACAAAGGAGGGGGGGGAGAAAAAAAGGAAAAAAAAGGGAAAAAAAAAATTAACCCATCCCCCACAGCAAAAACCGTGGTACCAAATAAGAAGGATGAAGTTAGTATATACAAACGTACCCTGTGACACTTCAGTGAAATACTGAAGTACTGTCCTTCAACATGACATTTAATTTCCAACACAAGCAGATGTTTCTTACCATGCTAAGCTCCCCTGTCTTCCAGCTAAGCTACATTTGGAAAGACAACACCATTTTATACAGAATATTAGTTTTGTCCAGCGGCATCTCTCCCTTTCATCTTCTGGGCCAAACATGAACTGAACCCTGGGATCAGAGAGCAGATAAGCGCTGACTCAAAACAGATGCCAAACTGGCCAGCTGCTGACGTTCACCCAGGACTTCAGACTCGGGACGTCCAACACCTTTGCCTTTCCATGTACTGCGTGTCCTTCCTAAGCTCAGGACTCTGGCTGCCTTTTGAGAAAAACATTTCAGGTTCAGTGGGGTGAGAAAGGGTGCGGGGTGAGGTATTTGCCAAGACCAGCTAATCTTAAAGGGAAGCCAGGGAACGCAAGCTTGCAAAAAGGATGTTGATGGAATATTTCTGTTAAAAAGCGAAAATTGAGACCATGACGATACCCTGATAACAGGTCAAAGCCAGGCAATTTGGCTGTGAGCACTGCTGGGAGAGTAGGTAAGTGCCTTGCAGTGGTCAGAAAGGGAGATGTGGGGCATGTCCGAGGTTGTCCTGAGCCACACCTGGGAGATTTCACCACCCTGAGGCAGGGGCAGCCCCACCATCCCTGTGTATGGATCTAGATTTCACTAGATTTTGTGGGGAAATCATATTTTAACCACATAGAAAAGCTTAAACAAGTAGAAAAGCTTTTGCTTTCCACTTCAGGTTGCTGTCGTCCTGCATCAGGAGACTGCGGGACCAGAGGTGCGGTGGGAGCGTTGGGTCTAGGCAGCAAGAACAACATTGTGTTTCCCTCCTAAGCCAGGGTGAGGGCAGGCAGTAAAACTCTCAATCTGCTTTCCTCTGAGCTGTTACATACAGCCTCTGTGCTGATTGTGAGTAACACCATACAATGACTTTCAAGGCAGTTCAGACCCTTTGTGAAATCAGACATGTGCCTGTTGTGTAACACTGAAGCCTCTCTTGTTTTCTGCCTGGCCATTGTCCCTTCTGCAGCACAACCGGAACAGGAATACCAGCTAGAAACAGGCAAGGTCATGAGTGATTTATTCTTCCTTTTTGTGGCAACGCACCGTGGCTGCTGGGACCAGCGAGGGAGCATGCTGATGAGGTCTCCATCGTAAGCATGTTCTGGAGAGCCAGAGCTGGCTGTTTCACAGCGGAAATTTGACAGGATGTTTGCATAAAATCGATGAGAAATTCAGCTGCAGGAAAACTGAAAGTCTAGCTTGAATCCAAAGTGTACCTGTGGAAACCTTCACTGGCATTATCCAATAACCAGACAAAACCAGTGCCGTTGGTTTAGCACCTCCACTTCTGCTGGAGGCACGTGGGCCACTGCTCACCCAGCCAGGCGAAGCTGCTGTTGGGCAGGCATTGCAGCTCGAGCAGCGGAGTAATAGTCTGCTTTGAGTGCTGTTTTGATTAGCATTTGTGGTTTTGGCCTTCACTCTGTCCATCAGATTTATTTGTTGTTTTGTAAGGTAAAGACATTAGTCTTAAGTGCAAGATCCATGTAGGATGATGCTTTGTATACCTTATTAACTCTGGTTTTTTGGACATGTTAGTCTCAGCTACTGCAGCTTTGCCTCTGTTGGTTGTGGTGAAGTTACACCAGGAATGAACTTGAGTCAGCATTTTTAGTGGTATCTCTAATATTCCTGTATTATTTGGACAGCTGGGGCTGGAGGAATACTACTGGACATTTCATTTTCTCATTGATAAGTATTTCATAGCTTTCCTTTGCTAAGTGTAAGTCTGGGGGGAAAAGCTTCCGGCAGGGCTGGCCTACCCCCCTTCTATCTCTCCCTCAGAGATTTTGGAGGGGGGAGGAGCAGCAAGGCAATGCCACGGCATGGCTGCAGGATCCCTGCTATTGTCCTGGTTCACCAGGCAGACAGCTCTTCTGGCTCTGATGCCACTGATGCGTGCGATCTTGGGAGAATCACACACTCCTTGCCATTGCTATTTAACTCCTGTTTTGCAAAGTGAGCTTTGGAAAGCCTTGATGTTCGTTACTAAAAATGTTCAAAGACTCCTCTGGTTGGATGTCCTGTCCTGCAGCTACTCCTTCTCCCAAGAGAAGCTTTTCCTTATCTCCAGTATCTACGACAGGGGTCATCTTCCCCTGCCACCAAATCATAGACAACAATAACTTGTTTTCTAAGAACAGAGGAGACTGGAGGAAGGACTTGCATATTTCTTAGAAATCTGGTAACTGGATTAGCTTCTGAGCATGATAAGTATGACCTTTATACATATGACCTTAAATACATATGACCTTAAAAGTCATTGTGGAATATCTCATGGATATTAAGCACAACTGCTGACCCCATTGTGTAAGTATTCAAAGGGTTACATATGGGGCATGACCTTTCTTGGGAGCAGTTGTGCAGGTTGCCTTGTAGTTCCTGTGCTGGTTATTGAAAGTCTGGATGTGTAACTGAAATATAGCAATAGATTCTTGGAGAAAAGACAGTATTACCTTATATGAGACTAAAAGAGTCTCATGAACATAGCTAAAATACCTTGGCAAGGCAGAAGACCTGTGCCTGAATGTCTTACCATCTTTTACATCCTTTTTTTTCTGTTGTTCAGCGCAAAAGCCTGACTGTATGCGTGCACACACGTATACACACACAAACATTTAATGTTAATTCATCCTGAAAGAATAGCAAACACAGGAGATTGATCAAACCTGCTATAAGGAAGAGGAAATGCTTTACAAGTAGAAAATATAAGATGTACTTGTTTGTTTCACTTCTGATTTTGGTTGTTTGTGAATGTGATATCTGAGGTAATGAGCCCTGTGCCACTATAGAAATATCAATTGCTTCAACTTAGGGATTAATCCTGTATGTCCAGGTGTATCTGAAATATGCACATTTCCATCCAGATTTTGCTGTCACAGAGAACAATAGTGAAACTTCTGTTAATTGGAACAGGAGCAGGATCAGACAGTGATGTCTTAGTATTTTGTGATCTACAATGTACAGCGTCAGAAAGAAAATAATTCTCAATTACTGCTGTGAATCTGGACATCATGCAGGCAACGGAGGCTCGAAACTACAGCCATCCTCTTGTGTTCAAACATTGGTCATGGACAGCCACCTCAGACAAAATGCAGCTTTTTTAGGGGAAGGTTGGAGAAAAATGATTCTGTCTAAATTTTGTCCTTTGGTCCCTAGAGGTTGATTCTGAGAATGGTTATGGGGTTTAGGTTCTTCTTCCTAAACTGGTCCGGAAAAAGGTTGATCATCAGTTGTTTGGATCTGATAGCATTTGTCTGACATTGCATACATTCTTGGGCAGCTGACAAAATGCCATGGCTCGAAATAGAAATTAAATGGTCTGAAGAGATGGTCTGTTCCCCATAACTTCCTTTATGGGGTGGTCAGTGGTAACCCCTGAGAAACCCACTAAAACCAATTCGCTGAACTGCGTACCTTTCCTAGAGCCAGCTAACATTTAGGGCTCTGGCCTATGTCTCGATTTCACTTCTGTTAGCAGGATGGTTTACTTACAAAAACAGAAAAACTCTCTTTGGGGAGATTCAGCGTGATTTTCCAAGCCAGGTTTCCTGTAGCTGCAGAATAATGATGATGCATAAAATATGCCTGTCCATTATTAAGCTCGTATGTGATCTCTGATCTCCTGCTCAAGTCTCTTACAAGGGACGTGGGTGTGTTTGCAAAGCTCAGACACTTGAGCCTGACCGATCCATGCCCCGGGGAGGCTGTCGGGAGCCTCCCAAGGCATCTGGAGCTTCCAGGGGGGAAAATACCAAACTTCTGTAACAAGAGAAGAAAGGCTTGTTATCGCTCAGCTGTTCTTTAGCTTATTTACCATCTTTAGCTTATTTACTACCTGCAAGGGCAGAAAACATCTTCCTATTTTTCTTATCTTGCAAATTCTCCCACTATTTTTTCTCCTCTGTTTCACTCTAAGACTTGGCAGTTTTTATGCCTGTGGACTATCAAAATTGATATATATGCTTCTGTTCTGAAAGCTGCCTGTTTCCAACATGAGAAATAATACATGATAAATGAACATGTAGACATAAAATAGCCACTACATTTTTCCATTTTGAAAAAAATATTTAAGGGAGTTTTTTAACTCCTTCAGTTTTGAAAAAGGATTTTCCCATCCTATACTGACTCTTCCTCCCCAATACCAAATTCAAGCCAGTCATCCATAAAGTCTGTATCTTATGTCTGAAAGATCTTCATTTTCATATATGAGACAAAAGAAAATTAGCATTCTTCCTTTTGGCTGTTCAGTACATTCCCATATATATTAAATGTATGTCTGACATCCAACTGGTTGACTCTCTTTCACAAATCACTTCTGTTTGGATCCACTGCTGTTAAGTATGCATTACATCAGCATGACTTTGTTCATGATTAACTATGCAAGATTTACTGGAAGGGATGTTACCTTTTATTAAACAAACTGACCAAAAACCAGCTCAGGTGACAGGCACACAAGCCTTTTTGTATATCTGAAACAGAAACAACAGATTGGAAGCTAAATGCATGTGAAAATTAATTTAATCAACTCATATCCGTAATTAAAGACATTTTGTGTCTGTGGCATGGGGCGATGTTCACAAGGTTATAGGACGCTTAATACCTGGAAAGGGACACAGAAAGAGAAAAAAATAGCTTTTGCCTCTAGACAGTAATTTCTGAAGTGGAGAAGACTGTATTTTGTTGATAATTTTAATACGGCTTTAAGAAGAAAAATAGCATAACACACATTCTCCCTGGGTCAGTGCAGTAGCTTCTGTGCTCTAACACACACTTGTTTTAAAAGGGAAGCTGAAAAAACACGGGTCAATCAGATAATGTCTCTGGATAGATCGTGTAGGTAGGAAATGGATCATTAGTCATCATTATTCAATGATCTTTGCAGGATACTCCTTTCCCTTCTTCATTGCAGGTTTCACATGGCACGTTCACTTCTGCACCAGCCCGGGGACGGCATTCCTGCAGGCTAATCGGAACCAGCTGCTTGCCTACAAAAAAGGACAGAAGGAAGAGGTCATGGAAGTTAGATTTTTGCAGCCAGAGGAGACATCCCTTTAGAGACAGGGATTGCTTTGCCAGCGATATTTACCTCCTATTTGTCATTAACACTACTGCACTTCCCCCACACACACACACCCCGGGGAGCTACAAGGTCTAGTGACACTATTTCTGTGAAGAGGGTACATTTCAGCCCTTTTTGGCAAACAGCAATGATTTTTTATTTCCTCCAAAAAAGCAAACTAGTTGAACTGCGCTGTCGGAGGCCTGATTTTATGCCACCATTTTTCTGAGAGCTTCAAGGAGGGGCTAATTGTGAGACAAGACACTTCAAACTAAACAGATGTATTTAGGGGACAAATCCCTCAAATTTCTTATGTGGAGCTGAGGAGGTCGTGGCCTGTATGTTCATTGGCCTCTTCACTTTTTGAAAGAGAGAGCTGAACAAAAGCCACGAGATAATTAGAAAATATTACCTGGGTTCTCCTGCAAACAGCTAGGGGTGCTTAGTTTAGAGAAGAAAAGACGCTATGGCACATAAACCTTCAAACAGGTAGCAAGTAGTACAACAATCAGTTGTTTTATGCATGTGGTAAGGAGTGAGATGGGAGGAAGTAGTTTTCATTTTCATCCAAACACTTGAGAGATGAAACTTGCCCAGGAGGTAGAAAAGGGGACGTAGCAAAGCTGACTGAGGGACTCTCAGAGACAGTAGGAAGGAAACTGCGGTTTCACTGCTTCACCGGAAAAGAACTGTGATGCCGCTGTGATAGTTTCCTGCAGTGACTTCTTTGGGCTTGCAGAGGGTGGTACGAAGGGCCGGGGGGTTTAGAGCAAGAGAAGGTGCGGTTGGTTGGACTGAAAATCCACATCTTGGAAAGATGGGGAGAGACCCAGGTCTGAGAGGAGTGGGGAGACATGACCACGGGTGGACGCCACCTGAGCTGCAGCTGGGAAGCCAGAGAAGGGAGAGGTGGCCAGCATGGCCTTGCCCCACAGTGAACCCCAAGCAGCTCCTGAACACCAGGTTGTGTCCATGTCAGTCAGGGCTGGACTTGATACCTGTAGACTGTCTCAGAGCTGGACAGTGAGTGCTTGTCTCCCTCTGAGGCCACCAACTCGTGGTTAGCATTGTTAGCAGCTGCCCACAGTATGAACCATGAGATTTTCCAGAATTGGGCTGTTGCTGGGTTGCATCCCGCCAAGAACCCTATGAAGATGACTGGTCACTTCGAACAGTAGCTTACTATGATGGCATCCTATTTTTTTTTAGCTGCTTACCTTGTGTCCTCACAAATAATTCCAGGTTTTAATGAAGAAGCATGACTAGTGTGCAGATTTCTTTAAAATGATACTCTATTATCAAACTCCTTAAGTTTCTGACATCTATTCAGAAATCTCAGGAAACTCACAGACAAAACTTGCAGTGATGTGGAATTATAACTGAATTGAATGGTGCTAATAGCTTCAAAAACCTTTTCCTTTGCATTTTCAGCAAGTTACAATCAGCCTTATGAATCCTGTCTGATCAGGTTTCCAATGAGTTTCACCTCAAATTCAGCTTTAGACAAGCATAAAAATCCCCTGGGAAAGCTTTGTAAACACCAAGCCACACCTAATCTTTTTCTTTATCTCAGCAATGCAAGAAGGAGTTTTGATGCTTTGAAGGGAGCATGAGCTATGTCTCCAACTATGGGCCTGTGTCTGACCCAAGTCAGACGCTGCTTCTGAACTTCAGCAAAAGCGTTCATCAATTTTAGATTCCGTGGCAGCCCAAAGTCAGGAGATTTTTGTATTGTCTCTGGTTTTCCTTTAAACATTTATTTCTTACCTAAACTGCACAATTTTCATAGAATCATAGAATGGTTTGGGTTGGAAGGGACCTCAAAGATCATCTAGTTCCAACCACCCTGCCATGGGCAGGGACACCCTCCACTAGACCAGGTTGCCCAAAGCCCCATCCAACCTGGCCTTGAACACTGCCAGGGAGGGGGCCTCCACAGCCTCTCTGGCCAACNTGGTCGTGCTGCTTTTGGTGCAGCCCAGGACATGGTTGGCTTTCTGGGCTGTGAGTGCACATTGCTGGCTCATGTTGAGCTTCTCATTCACTGGCACCCCCAAGTCCTTCTCTGCAGGGCTGCTTTCAATCCATTCTCCATCCAGCCTGTAGTCGTGCTTGGGATTGTGCCGACACATGTGCAGGACCTTGCACTTGGCCTTGTTGAACTTCATGCGGTTCGCACAGGCCCACCTCTTAACACCTGTCAAGGTCCCTCTGGATGGCATCCCTTCCCTCCAGCGTGTCGACCTCACCACACAACTCGGTGTCGTCAGCCAGCTTGCTGAGGCACACTCGATCCCACTGTCCGTGTCACTGACAAAGATGTTAAAAATCCGTTAGATGTTAATAATTCATATCATTCTGTAAATGAACTGTGCAATGTTTTAGAAGTTCTCTGTTGCCTTTATGTGTTTCACATGTAGGATGGGGGTTGGTTAGCAGAGATGAAAACTGTGCATGTCTTTGATATAAGAATTTCATACTTATTAAAAAGGCAAAAGATGATTCAGGTATAGAAGGGCAGAGACAATGCTATCAAACTGGAGCACAGGGGTTTGCAAAATGCTTACAGCCAGCAGTAGGTTAGTGGAAACAGCGGTCGAAGAGACAGAAGATGCTGACATGGGACTTAGATGTTACTAGTGAATTAATGATATTGTCAATGAATGGAAGACTGAACATGAGTAATGCCTAATGAAATAATTGCAAGTGTCTGCTAGGCTGACTGACATAGGCTATATCAGTATATTTTCTGTGGTGCCTTGCAACACATCTATTCCTTTGAAGAAAATATGGAGACTATCTTTGTTGACCTAAAATATCTACACCAGCAGCACTTTGAAGCTGAATGTGTATGTTAATGAGAGGAAAAGTCTTCAGCCTGGTCTCACCTCTGTGACATATCCCACCATAGCAGATCCCCTGGGCACTTGTTGATGTTGGAGGCGTGCTCCAGTACAAGGGCAGAACAATCCTGGTAACGTGCAGTCCTCCCCTGAGACACCAAGATGTCTTATCTGCACTAACCTTAAACTTGAAAAGTCTGCCTGATAGCTCTTGAGGAAGGAAATAATGAAGCAAATAGAGCAAAATATTCAAGGGGGAAAGCACTAGACAGGAATTTCAGAAATGGCTCAAAGCATGTTCCAACTACAATGGAAGTTTTAGAAGGAAGTGAATTAAAATAACTGCTCTAGCATTCTTTAGATAGTCTGCATTATTTCAGAAGGGATACATTGAAACTATTTATTTTAATTAAAAAAAAATAAGATTGAGGGAAAGAAAACCAAAACTTATAGCATCAGCAAAAGAATGGAAAAATATAGGAAGGAGGGAGTAAGCCCAGCTGAAGTTTAATATACAGGATAGCCTAGGGCTTGATTGCATTCATGGAAGACTGAACGTAAGATAATGTAATGCATGTAATAACTGTTCAAGGGTTTCATAAAATAGTGGCTTTGGAATAAAAAATATTGTAAGTTTGGAAGTGTGATAAAACCTTGGAGGTCACGTATGTATGCACTTGTACTGCTGAATGCAATGAATTCTTTTTAAAATTGGGCCCCACTGTACCCCAAGTATCCAGAAATAATTGCCATGTTTTTCTCATTATTACTAGTTCAATCCCTGTTCATGTCTTTTGGATGTTTAGAGCATTGCTGCTGACTTCCTTGTGACTGGCAGGGAGGTCACACCTCCAGATCTGCATGTAACAGCTCCCACTTGTCCTGCTAATCACCCCTTTAGATGTATCATTTCATAAGTGGATAATGGCATGGTGGTCCCCCTCAGGGCTGGCACATGACCTTTTCGAAGCCAACAGATGTTATACCACCTACCTGGGTATAAGCAATGTGATTTTTGGGCTGTGTCTGTGTAGTTAAAACATCTTGATTGTTTTTTACAAGGGTCTTGGTAAATCCAGTGGAACGGAGAGACACTTCCTTCTCCACCTCACACAGAAGTCTTTGGTGTGTCTGGAGTTACTGTTTATCTCTCTAGTCAGGAATAGTCCCAGTCATGGGATCAGACCTCCCTGTGCTCGATGGTAATTTCCCACTCAAGCAAAGGCGTTTTTGGCACTGTGACCAAAGGAAAATCCCAGCCTGGTAGTACCCACAACCCAAGGTGAACATGGAACAAGTGCTTGGCAGATTATGTTGCTGATCATGATGCAAAACCCTGGGAATGGGCTTCAAAAAAAAAAAAAAAAGTTAAGAGTTGTAACACTTTCCTAGAAGCTGATGATGCCTCGTGACTGGAGCCCAGTGCTGGATGATGGAGTTGTTGATCACATACCTTCTCCCACAAAAGCCGATGTCTGCCAACAAGGCACGCTACCTTTCCTGGTGGCAGTGTGGTCATGCCTGCACCCCTGCCCCCACTTTTCTTTCATTAGTACTGAAATGGCACGGGGTAAATTGTGCAACAGGCTGCTCCCTCGGCCGGGAGCCCACACCTCACGTCACTTAACCAAGGCTTGTGTTGGCACATACCTCTCCAGCCATGTCTGCACTGACACAGAGAGGAGCCAACTCTTACATCACACCAGGAGTCTGAAAAACATCTCTTCCCTTCTGCCCATTAATTACTTGGAAGGAGACATGCTGCAGCTAATAGATTGAGGTAATTCACCTAGTGCACAGCTGGCCTAGAGGCATTGTGATTGTGGAGGCTAGAAGATCCATGTTTAAACCCAAAAGCTGTAAAGGAATCTTTAATGGTATGATATATGTAGAAGGTTGCATCAATACTTTATGGTGCAGATTTTCCCCAGATCATAACCTCAGGAACCCCTCAAAATTACAGGAAAAAATACAGGTTTCAGGCTGCGTGACCTAAATTAGAGCATCTTGCAGACTGACCCCATAACATACATGTTGTGCGGAATGAGCTGTATATGAATATGCTGCAGCCCCATGGAAAGAATCCGCTTAACTGTGAGTGACTACAGGGAAGGACACTAGAAGGCAGGTAAAATATCAGACAGAGTAATAATGTCCAGCATGTATCATCTGATGTGTTCCTTTGGTCACCCCAGGTTTTTCAAGTGTCAAAATCACCCTATCCAACCTGCTGCAGTAGTCATCATTCCAAAACACCCCAAAATCCTAAGTGAGAGCCTCAGGATGGCTGGACTCAGCTTGGGAGAAAACACCCTGAACAACTTTTGGTACTATGTAGTAGCTTCCCTTCTTTTCATTTTACAGTTGCTAACCCTGTATCAATCACTTCACTTGCATTTCTAAGCCTTTTTTTCCACCACTGTGAACAGTAGAAACCCTGGAAAAATGTGTTTGCTGGAGCTTCATTCATGTTCATTCATTCAGTGGAGCCTCAAGCAAACAGCTGAATGAGACACAGGATGAACAAGAGAAATACAACTGTTTATTGAAGAAAATACAGGGGAAAAAAAGACCCCAACATTAATGTCAAATTAATATTTCTCTTTCTATTTTCAATCTGAATTTTGGAGCAAATCACTTTTGTCCATCGCAGCATGTCGTTATGAAGGCTGCAGTGGCAGCAGCAAATACATGGTCTTGTGCTACAGCTGTCTGTGGAGTTCAAGGACTTCATGGGCAGAGAGGGGCTCACAGCTGAGTGTTGTGCTCCAGAAAAGGTGGCAAACTTGCCTTTCATGATGATGGGCAATCAGCACAAGGTTATAGTACCACAGTGTATTTCTGGTGAAATTGCACCAATTTAACCAAATGCATTTCTTGTTGTGTTAAAGCAGATATAACACCTTTGTGAGATATTTAACTTCTCTTAAGAGTGGTTCAAATGGATTTGGATCTAAAATAAGCCCTAAAAAGGATGTTGTCTTAGTTGAGATTCTTTTTTTAGGATGTGCTCTAGGAACCAAGGAATTTTCTGAAAAGTCTTCTTACTAACTGTGTTGAGTTTTGATCAAAGAGCTGCAGGACTGGCATGAGATTGATGTCTCCTGATTTTTGGTGCCCCTATCAGTTTGTATTCAGCATGAGATAGTCAGACTGTGAAACTGATGACGTTCTCTAGTTGCACATGCAAAATTAAAGGATGCTTTTTGGAATGTTGAAATTGGTAGTAAATTCCTCTGAAAGCTTTGGCTTACACAAGGACTATCATGATTATTTTATTATTCAATGCCAGGTTTGCTATTCTCTTAGACCATTTGATCTTAATGAGATCCACATTGCAAAAATCCCATGCAGTCTGTGGGGAATATATACAACCTTGCATGTTTATTTAATGTTGCTTACTTCAACACCACTTAGGATGAGGAGAAAGAAGAAGGCTTGGTTCCTGCAAGCGCAAAAGTAAAGCCAGATACAAGCTGTGTCAGGAAATTAGGGGCACACTTGGAATTAATTAGTTTCTGTATTGCTTTGAGAATATTATATGCTGGGCTTGAGGAGTGCTGCTGATGTCATCTGCCATGAAAGCACAGCTGGAGCGCAGCATGAAGGCAGCAAATCCTTGAGACAGAATCACACTCTTGGTATTTCAGCCGCAGCCACGTGCAGTTTTCTGGGAACTGATGCTGTCTTACAGGCAAGGAAGTCAGTCTGGAAGCAGAGCCTTAGATCCATCCCCACAGGCAGGAGGACTCCTGCCCAAAGGCAGGGTGGCCTTCAGACCCGGTGTGTGACGGCCATCCACTGGCTCCTGCACACTTGGCCAAGCCACCATCATTTGGGTCTGCCTGCACTTGCGCACTGACCTCCGCACAAATAATGAATACTTCTTGCATCAGGGTTGCGGAGATGTTCCTGCACAGCTGACTGAGGAGGTCCCTGCAAAGCACTTGAAGCAATAGGATGAGGCTGGCGAAAGGCAAGAAGGTGAGGAATGACAGGTCTAGTGTAGGGACAGGAAGGGAAGGCTTTGACTGAAATTATATCACCCCAAGTTCTGCAGATTGCCTTGAACTACAGACTGGGAACTGAGCTCCAAGTGGTGGTCAAATCCCTGCTTGACACATAAATCCTGAACCAAGCACCTTCTCTGCTAAGGTACATCCTAACCAAGTAGTGGAGAGAAAGACCTAGTTGAAATGAAGGCTGGCTGTACTCTGATTTTCCTGATGCTGTCATAGTTTAAAACTCGGAAAAAGGCAAAAAGAGACTGCTTTTAGGTCAGGCAGAGCTCAGTATAAATTAGAATTAAATAGGCTCTACATTTCTTCAGGGCAAAATTACAACTGTCAGTGCAGATCAGTTTTCCACAGTGTTGCCTCACATCTTGTTGACGAACAGCATACGCCTTTCCACTAGCTCCCTTCTGCTGTGACACTGCTGTTTCCCAGTTCATTGTCATGTGAATCCCACCTGTGTAAGGCAGGATTTCTTCTAATCCCAAGGCAAACAAGAAGCTCTTGCCCAGGAGTGGGGGCTTCAGCCCTTTTATCTTCTGGATCCTGGGCTAACCATTCTCCATACTATAATGCAAAATGCTGTTAAATTCATGATACTGCAGTTGTCTTTACTTGTACTGACAGAGTTAAGCTTTCTCTTTCCCTGTTCCTTCATAAAAGAGCAGCATTTCATCTACATTTACAGCTCAGTAAATGCAATGTCATCTTTCAGTTGAAATTTGGCTGCACTATGAATTGTTTTGCTCTCTTTCCTTTCCTGCACAGCTGGAAATGAATCCCTCTCCAGTCCTTTTTGGGATCGGGTGAAAAATGGAGAGAGAGGGGAAAAAAATAATCTGGCAGTGAAAATGCTTGTTGTAGATAAAGTGAAATAAGTTGAAGTTAAACAAGGCAGTGTTACCTCTTTAGGGATAAGCTAACACTCGCATCGACACTGGACTGCTGGAGCAGCAGCTAAAGTGGGGGGGAGCATAAGCTAGAAGTGCTCAGCAGTCTGGGGAGAAGGGGAGTAACTGCTGACCAGTGGTTTCGGCACAGGTCTGTGAAACACGCGTGTACTCTCTACATGCCCTAAAGTGAGGAGACAGAGAGAAAGTACCCTGGTGGTTCACGCAAATTATGTCTGAACCCTTGTTTGCATTCATTGGAGGTGGTGAAGCTGTGTCTGAGTGTAGTAGTGCAGTCGCTTTCCTCCCTCCCTAGGAACAGGGAAAAAATTACAGCCCTTACAAGGCATTTGACACAACTGCAAACGATGAGAGCACACCACTTGAAGGGAAGCTGGGATGCACAAGGCTCCCCCTGAACCACAGCTTGATACTGCAAACAACTCAGCGCATGACTCAGACCCATGTTTCCTCCCTGTCACCACCGTTAGGGCTGCAGGACGGCTCCGCAGGCAGTGGTAGATGGAGTCACCTTCTCGCCCGCATTTCACGACGCTTGCAGAGGAAGAAAGGTCAGACCGTGAAGCCAATGAGGTTTTGTTGGGGTTTTACTTTTGGAAAGTATGCTGTGGGTTTCTGTCGGGCTTGAAGTTTTTCCACGAGTCATCTCAACAGCCTGCTTTCTTCCACCAAGCTGCTCATCACAGACATCAGCTTGAACACGTATGCTGCTACCAGCTCAGGAAACATAAAGTTTCCTACAAAGACTTTAAACCTACAAGCAGCAGAAGCCAAACCAGAAGGCCCAGAGTACTGGCCTAATTATGCTGAAGCTGTTTAGCCACTAGTTGTGAAGCTTCGTGAAGATTAACCACCCACCTCCTAATTGCTTTGAAATTCTTCATTGTCCCTGCAAGAGAATTCACCTCTGCAAGGGCTGGTAGAAAGAAGTATGAGAAGCCACAAAGAAGGAAAGGGAGGCTTAGTGGAGTTTCTTTTTAAACAGCAAAATGGGGAAAACCTGTCTTTTGTGCAAGGCAGGATACAGTAATTAACAAGAAATCCATAAGGGTCTAGAGAGCCCAGAAAATACCAACTGAGACTTTTAGATGCAAAACCATGCTCTTTTCTTCTGTTTGACAGCATACTACATTCTTATCCAGACAAACAGTATCATATACGTAAATAGCCATAATGTTGATTTGACGCTAAATGGGAAAGTGTATTACAGCTGTTTGCTCATACAGCAGCACTTTAGATTGGGACAGTTTTCCTTACAGTGAATACTTGCTCTTGGATCATACACTCTTGCTCTGAGTGTATGATGCTTCCTGACCCAGTTGAGGGAGGAATGGTGCAACAAGAGAAGAAAAGCAAAAGAACGGAGTATGAGCAAGAGTCAAACACAAAAGCTCAGTCCAGAAGTACTGGGGTTTGTCCTGTCTCTCCTGCTGGAGCCATTCCAAGAGGTGAAGGGAGGATTAGAAAGTTTGTAAGTCACAGGCTTTCCATCCTTCACAAAGGATTTAAATTGATTTAATGTTGTTTACTTAAAAACACCCACTCAGCAATACTGGCACAGCTCTGTACGTGGACAAGACCTACAAAGAGGTGGGAGGAAGAACATGAGTTGTAAATATTAGTCTTTAATTAGATTTCCCACAATGCAAAAACCTTTAATGGTCAAAGAGGAGGGGGATTCAGGGACATCTTGAAAGGGACTGAGATTCTCACTTCAGCTGACTAGGCTACCAGGATGTTTTGCACCATACAATGCTTTATTGTCCTCCGTTAGAGAATATGTCTCACTCCATCCCACTGTGCTCTTTAATAACCCTGAATAAGCCATCTATCACTGTCACAGCATTTTGGTAGCTTGCCTCACTGAATTCAATATTCCTATGGGCAGATCTGCCTGTGCACCTTGATGTGAGTGGCAGTAGGAAAACCCTCACGAATAGGACAAGGCAAGGGAGAGTTGCAGAGAGCTCCCAGCACCTGCGGCTTTGCATCTATAGGTGATCTCTTCACCCTGGTGTGGTGGTGCCCTGAAGGGCTTTGCTAGAAGTTTCTTCTCTTTGTAACAGCCTCATTCACTCATGATGTCTAACTTTATAGCATCATTCATAATTTCACCTACATCTCATGGTTAGTTTTTCCTGAACAGATTTACTTCCTTTTTTCCTAGAGCTCTCAAACAAGCCACTGTCTCCCATGCGCAAGCACACCAACATACCCACAAGCCAGCAGTCATATAATGACAATCAGAACTTAGAAGAAATTTGACAATATCACCAGCAAGCCTGTGATAGCTGTCCCCTGAATGTCACCGCAGTAGGAAAGGACAGGTACTTGCTTTAGTCACCCATGTGCGACTGCCCCACCTCTTATTTAGGGCCACAAGAAACAAATTTACACTGCACTGCAGAATGTAAAAATGGCACCATGTGATTTTTTTTTGTTTTAATTCTTTCCCCATGGTGTTAAAATCTTCACTGTATTTGCAAAAGTGCTTCAGACTTACAATTTCATAGACTGTTTCAGTTCCTGTATCATCATCCAAAACAGTGGTTTTATAGGTGAAACCGTGTGGCAATCACAAAACCAGAAAATAAGTTGTGTCACCCATGTGTGTGTGCAAGAAAATATTTTTCTGGGAGCACCTGCATTTCCAGTTTGCTGTCACTGTATGAGTGCCACCGGGTTCGTTTCCAGTAGAGGGCAGAAACCCACACGAGGTTCACCAAGCACAAAGTTTCTGAACTTAGGTTTTGCCAGAGCTGCTCAACACAGATGGACACAGACCGAGATTTTGCATCCAAAGGAGATTTGAGAGAGTTCAGTGCTGTATATGAAGTGAAATTCAGAGTTCACTGCAGCAGCAATGCTCCAATGGAAAATTCTGCATCCAAACACCACCAGCCTTTGGGGATATTGGGATCTCAGTTTGAACTTGACCTCTGTCATTCAAGCCTCTCTCAGCTGTATGGTTTCTTGTTTCCAGACACATGAAAAGCTATTCTTTTTTCAAGCATACTTATTGTGGCTTAGCATACTTTTAATTTCTTAGACTTAATGCCATGATATGGTCTGCATGGCATACTGTTCAATGCCACCTTTGAGGGCTATGGTATTGATAGCATCTAGATCATGGCAAGACTCAGGAAATTAAGAAGGAATTATATATTCAAAAATAGTGTCTGTGCAAAGCAGGTGATACAGGGGAACAAATATTTTTCATGCAAATAACACTTCCCAGAAAGTGAAGCCACAATACATAGGTGATAAAACCTAGTGTGGGAATGAGCTGTATTTTGAAATCTCTCTTTTACCTCTCCTTTCCCCATGGGATCTTTTTCCCATACATCTTTCCCACCATCGCATGCCTACTGGTGCTGACCCTGTCAGTGTTGCAACAGAAGGATAAAAAAGCCTCACAGAAGATGCTATTCCAACTCCCAGGACTATCTGATGATGGCCTCAGAGAGGCCCAGGATCCTCGTAAGGTAGGTAATTCTCTCACCCTGTTCCCTGAAGAACATTTCTGCTATAATCTGGTTGAAAAATATGCACAAAGGGGAGCATTTAACTTGTAAGTATCACCTCAAGCAGCATAACTCTATAAGTAACTTATATTCTAAAAGATTATCTTCATTTTCTAAAAGTTCAGTTATAGTTCTTAATATTGTGTGTAGAGTCCCTGTGCCCCTTGGTTTTACCTTCCCTGTGGCCTTAGCCTTGCAGACTTCCTTTCAGTCTCTTGTTTGGGCTGGGCAAAATATGGAATGAGAGACTAAGGAATACCTTTGCTTTGTAACTTTAATTTGGTGAAAGTCTTAACTGCATCCATTTAGCTCTAGTAATGGTGGTTAATGAGAAAATCATTAGCTGAATAGTTTTAGTAGCTGAGGCAAGAAAATGCTTTCAGCCAGGAAAAAGAAAAATAAAACAAAACTAAAATGTAGCTTAGTGTCTAAAAAAATGAAGGAAAAGAATATTTTTCTGTTCCAGAACATACACTGGATTCCCTGGGGCAAATAAGGAAGAAACATCACACCCTTCAATAAAAATTCTTATTTCTTTATATTTACAATAGCTTTTTGTTACTTAGACACACAGAGCTACTCACTGAGTATCAATAGCAGCCATTACCCTCAAGTATAAAGAGGGGAACCACGGTTCAACAAGACACCTGGGAAGGAAGACTGGGGTAGAGGTTGTCCTTCAGTTGTGTTTCTACAGCCAAAACCTTGTATCTGACAAGCTTGATTGGCAGTGGGGTGCAGGCTGAGTACTGCCCCTTCTGAAATATTTTTCAGACCTGTGGCCCCGGGTTCAGCTGCCTTTTGGAAAGGGCCATGCACAGAGAGGCAGGGAAGGCACTGCTCGCTCACACTGTGCACCCTCCATCCTTACCCACAGCTCATAGCTCTCAGCGACTGCAGCCTCCAGTTTTACCGGGAAAACTGCTTCCCGTCCCACCAGGTCAAGCAGTCAGACGTGAGTGGGGAGGAACACTTCGCCCACGTTCACTTACCTTTTTTATTCCGTCTGCACAGTTGAGAGCAAAGGTTCAAGGTAGCAGCTGCAAGCATGCCTGCCCTGAAAGGAGGCACCATAAAAGCAACTCTGATACAGAAACTGATAAGTAATGTGACCTGAGCCCTTGAGGGCTCAGATGCACAGAGCTGCCTTGTGTGGTGCAGCCTCACACTGCAGTGTAGATCTATGTGTGGGAAGTCCACAGTGGCCTCGCAATAACTGCAAGAAATTGCTTGGCTATACCTCATTTTGCAAATGAAAATCATTATTGTTCTCTAGTGTTAGTAAGCAAATGAGATGTCAGGTGATTTACCAGATGATGCTAGCACATTTGGAAACTTGAAATAGTTTATAGAGTCTGAGAAAATGTACAAAATTCATGGGATGTGGCTAAAGGAGACAATTGCATAATGTTATATATCTCTATATACTGGGCTCAAAGCCTTACTTCCTTCTTCTTGTGGTGACTAATACATTAGGTTATATGTGGTTAATGTCCTGTGCATAATTACTTACTTCCCTGTTTGACACCGTGTGCCAAACTAGTCTGTCCAAAATTCACACTCGAGTCCTGCTGCCTGCTCCCCTTGCTTCTCTGTCTCTGCTAACGTACTTCACCCAGCTTCTGGGCTTTCTCCTCTACATGAGTCTGAGTCCACGGCAACCTCCACCTGAGCAGGGAGTCCACCACGGTTTGCACCTTTGCCCATGGGCTGCCTACCTGGTCCTAGGAGTCTGCCAGCACAGGTGATGTGCGGGAGAGAGCAGCCCGTTGTTTCAGGATGCAGGAGCAAGAGACAGCGCTCACTTTTGTTCTGACCGCCCACCTCCTAGGACAATTAGTACTGCAGTAATGACAATTGTAAGGGTGAACTTCTTACAGTGCTGGAGTGATCTTTAGTAGGGACAGGCTTATGACAGCAACCTCAAGATGTCTGAAATACCTCAGGGCTCCTCTAATGGGACTCAGGAATGCCTTTATCCTCATTTGCTGCCTACAACTGGAAAGACATATGATTTTAATTTTAGCTAGCTCTCCACTATTTCAGAGAGATATTTACAAGAGTATAAACTGACAGAACAGCTCTGCAGAACAACAGCTCATTGAAATACCCCCCCAGCATAAAACTGCCACAATATAGGACCTACCAAATAACACCTGATGGAACAGACAAAAACAACCACAGAATGGGTTTGTGCCTAATACATATGCTTTCATGTAAGTGGATTTCTGCCTCTCCATCAAACAGCCAGTGGAAAGTAACTGCTGAACTAGGCATCTACAAGTCTTTAAAGAAATACATAAGCTCCTCTGACCATTTTGTCGGATCCTATAACAGATATTTTGTTTGTTTATCTTTTTTCTGGGTTAACAGGTGTTCTTGTAGGGTTGCCATGGGATTTGAGCAACATTTGTTACAGCAAAGGAGACAGATGAAATAATATTCACATTTCATGTAGCCAAAGAAATGATAGGATATGTTGAGGCAAGTGGCCCTAGTATTGTAAACCTGAAGGTTTCCAAGTACAGTAATGACAAGAAGAGGAGTAGAAAGTAAATTAGTAGGATTAAAAGGAGGATCCCAGTCTGGAACAAATTAGGTTTATCGCATTAGCAGAACAACTATGGTGATGTGTCAGGAGGCCTAGAGAAGCCCCCAGGGACAGTTTGGCAATGGAATGGCTCTTCGTGTCTAGAGCAGCCAAAGGATACCAAATGCTTTGTGAGTTAGTCCTATGAGCCAGGAGTCAGGCATGGAAGGGAAAGAGTCTAAGCAGACATTTTTCAGATTTTATTTCATTTTATTTTTTTGAACTGGCTGTGTTTTGTCCATGTAGCCAAAAGCTACAAAACCAACAAAGACTGTTTTAAATAATGTGTTGAAAGCACCGGTCAGGTCCCCCGCTGCAGGGGTTTCCAGCCTCTCGGTCATGGCTGTTGCATCTGACTGTAAATATGGTATGGCTTGCTTGTTAGGGGCTAAACTGTCTTGTTTTCTAAATAAATTCTGGATGCTCCAAACCTGACACTGGAGGAATCCAGAGCTCCAGGGAGAAGAGGAGGCTCAGTCTGAAAGCTCACACTGGAATTGGATGATACGGGACTTTGCCTCTGGCTGCTATGTTGGTGTTTGGAAAGACATTTAATTATCTTTAAGCATTTTAATGTGAAGAATATCTTGAGACTGTGACGGGAAAAAAAGAACATAGCAGGAGGAAACTTGGTTCATGTATCCTTTCAGTAGCCCACTGTTTTGTAAAAGAAAGCAAACAGGGATAAGGGGTTTTTATCGGTTTTGAATTGCAGACAGCTCCTAATCCCAAAGTCAGTCTTGCCAGCACACAGTTCTTTCTTACTTCATGCATATACCTGGAGAGAAGAGGAAAAGAAGTATCTATCATCCCTTTGATACTTTTTCAACAGAGTACCACCCCATCCCATCCCAGGCTTGGCCAATGCAGCAAAACCTGACCTGACACACGCTTGGTTGCTGCATGCTGCTGCAGTGGTCCTGAGTCTCCATGCAGTACCTAGAGAAGATGACACATGGACTGTGTATGGGCGAGGTGCTTGCCTATGTCATGGACTTGTCAGACAGAGCTTTTACCCTCCAGCACTCCTGCTCTTGCCTGTGCAAGAGGGGCAGCTCTACTGCTCCGGTGCATGAGGCGTTGTGATATGAGAGGCATTACAGGCATAAAAACATTCAGCCCCTGCGTTGAGAGAGGTCACAGCACTTCAGACAGGTCAGCTGAGCTGAAAGTCTTAAGGGAAATCTTGCCTCATAGATATTGAAAAGGATAAATACATGAATGGCTGCAACTTACTTAGATATGTGCAGTACCTAAAGTCATATCCCTACCTAGAAAGCAAGGAACAAAGCAACAAAGTACTCTTTGAAATGTGACATCACTTCTTAGCTCAGTGTTGTAACGCTATGGGAGGCTGACTGTATGAGCATTGGTTAAGTTTTTGTTTTGTTTGAATGCGGAGGTTGTGAGTGTCCCACCTTGTGCACACAGGCACAAATGTGCGCATTCAGGAATAAACCTGTGTTCCTAGGAAAGCTGTGACTTGTCCAGTAGAGCTGAGTGGTCGCAGCCCCCTCCCAGTAAACCTGTTCAACAGGCAGCATTTAAGCATAGCAGTGATGCTGGAGGATTTGCTTCCTGGCATTACTAAGTTACTTTCACTTTACATTTAGGCGAGTTTACTTTCCCAAAGTGCACTGGAAAAGTCAACAGAGGTGTCAGGGGTTGTGTTAGCTTATGGCCTTTCAAAGCATTATTTGGCACAGCACAGCACTGTGCAGTTAGTCACCTCCCTGAGCCCAATAGTACTGAAAGTTGAACAGGAAATGACAACTGAGGTTGACTGCATACAGTTTTCTGTTTGCCATGTTGGTAATGCATCAGTCAAGATAGTGCTTTGTCTCAGTGGTTAAATTGCTGTGTTAGCTGCACACCAACCACTGCTAAAAAACCCACAGAGAAATTCACTTCAGGTTTTCACCACTCAAAAGTGTCGAAATTAGCCACAGCAATGTGGTACCAAGTGAGATCATCAAATGAAGGCGCAGTCATCAGCAGCTCCGAGGTATCTTTGCAGTGCTCACGGTAACGATTCACTGCGTGCAGGGAGCTGTCTGCAGAACAGGCTCCTGCAGCAGTTAATGGGGGAATTGCCAGAGGAGAGCACTGGGAAAAGAGCAACAAAATTACATGGAGAAGTTGCTCCTTCAGGGTTCTTCCTCCATACTTGGTCACAAAGCTGCAGGGCACCATAGTACCAGGATCCCTTCTGCTGGCTGCCTCTGAAAGTCACTCAAAGGAGCTCATTTGTCCAAGACAGGAAGCATCTAGATCAAGAAGACAGTGAACAATTACTTTTGCTGACACAAATTTCCTTCATAACCACAGGAAAGCAACTCAAGTCTCAACACAGCTATGTAGGATCTCAAAAGAGTGCCGGAGGATAAATCCACTAGATGCTCAGGTGCTGTAGTAGTGGAAATGCAAAGAAATGAAAGTCACAACGCGAACAGCCATCACCCATGACACCACTACCACCAAAAGGCAGCAGGTCTGGATCAAAGTAAGGGGGCAGCTGGAAAGCAAACTCCAGTTTATTTTTAGGCATGGTAATACCTGAAGATGTTAACAAGAAAATTTAGAAAACCTGTTCTATGCATTATCTCCACAAGAGCAGTGTTTATGGATAATGCAATATGTTTACAGCTTAGGAAAGTAGAAGCTATACGGTGACAATTAGACTGCAATCAGATAATGGACCTCGGGTGTACTGAAGTGTGATCCATGAGGTTTCTTAGGGAGACAATGAGGATCATTGTTCCACCGGGTATGTAGATAGCACCCAAGAGGCTGAGGCTTGGAGACAGAGGAACAAGAAGATCTGCCCAGCTACAACCAGCCACAGAACAAAATTGCATTGGTGAGGATAAGCACAAAACACAATTTGGATAAACATAGATCTGTCCTTCCTAGGAAAAAAAAAAAAAAAGTAATAAATTAAGTACAGCCACTTGTGATAACACAAATCAATAATAGTGATTAGACAATGAAAAACTTCCTCTCATCTGCAAAAATATTCTCTTGTCCTCAGGCTCACTGCATGCTGAGCTTCTCACCAGCAGGTACACCGAGACCCCTGTTTCCTTTCCGCAAAAGGGAAAGATACAGCTGTGAAAAGACTAGTGATTTTTCTTAATATCTAAAAGCTTCTAGGAATTTAATTACTGAGTTTCTTTTCCTTCTGTATATAAAATTACATTTCCTGGCCATTTTATCATTAAATATCAGTATTCAGTAACTCTACTCATTCTGTTGTGTTTCCCAATTATCTTTTCCAGCAAAGATCTCTCAAAATCAGTTCTTTAGAAGTGAATGACTGAGTATATTTGGGAAAAGCAGCATTAGGTTTCTCAATGAAGTAATGAGGATGTCGTTACTTAGGGTATGACTGGAATTAAGATTAGTTTGCAGCTTGTGAAGGTCAGGGCTGTAGAGCAGTAAGTATGCCACTACAAAGCAGATCCATATTAAGTTTATGAGAGCAGCCACTAGTTTTTGCAATGAAAACATTACAGATTTTGTTCCATACTGTATCTCTGGCTCTAGAACAAGCATAAATTTAGGAATGGAGTTCAGGAAGCAGCAATCAGCATGCTAGTCAGGAGACTGCACAGAACGAGCTCAGGAGAGTAACTCTGGGGTCTTATGATAACAAAATTAGGAACTATAGTAGGAACTCCATTTGAAAGGTTCAGCATTAAGTTTAACATTATAGCAGAAGAGAGTGTGCCAAATAAATNACCAAGCCTTTCACAGCTCACAGTCTATAGAAGTTGAGAAGTTTTCAAAAGGAAAGCACAGGCATATAAAAAATTGAAAGCTTGAATTAAAGCAGAAGCAGAATAACAACAGTAAGGATGTCATGGGAAGGCAGACCCTTAGGTTAAGGGTTTGGAATGAGAGACAAAAGTGATCTATTGAGAAGAAATTACTCTGCCAAACTCATTTTGTTGACTAGTCCTGAAGCTACACTTAAAGTTGTTTATTGGTATTGTAGGTTTGAATTTGAGTTTCCATTTAAGTTACAAAAATTAAAGAAGTTATTCAAAGGTTAAGCTGTGGCAACTTCCAGGATGGTATCTTTATGTCTGAGAATGAGCTATTGCCATGAGGGATCCAGGGAAGTAAAAACTCACAAAACGGCAAAATTGTCTATTTAAAAGCATGTCTGGTACACATGGATTTCTGCGGAGCACCCCATGGACACACTACATACTCACCATAAAGAATTCCCCACACAGCTTCTCTAGGACTTGAAGCAGTACTTTTAAACTGCATTCAGAGGGATGGTGGTGCCTAACTCCATGAGGATAAACTTGCCCTTAGTGAAGTACGTCCTCGATAGTGGGAAAATGCTATACAGCTTCATAATGGAGAAAAATGGCAAAATTCCCAAAACACCTGGCTCTAGTATTTGCTTTACATTTCCTAAAGCTGTCTTCCTGCTCCAAAGCAAACATGATTAAGATGATTATGATGTGTCTGCATGCAATTTGCAGAGCAAAATGCTTTCAGTTGCCTCTCTACCAATCTGTGACTGCAAAAGGTTACCTTATCTTTACATTTAGCTAAGACATGAAAGGTCTGTTGGACCTCTCTGCAAGCCAAACTTGTTATTTTTATAAGTGAAATGAAAGGAAAACTGAGATATCTCTAACATTCGGTATAGATGTAGGCATACTATGGGATGGGATTGCTTACAGATTCATTCATTACCTTTATGGTTTGTATGAGTGGAGATTACGGGTATCCTCATCTTTAGAGGCAAATCTGGGCAGGCCACAGATTCCAGCATGTTGTCTTTCATACAGCCTTCTATTTTGACCCAAAAGTTCTGGTCTAGGTTTTGCATTTTTTCTGTACTTGTTTCGCAACCTCTTCATTGTTGTGTGGTTGCAACAACATATTGAGATCCCTCTTGAAAGAACTGGCATTGAACATGCAAGGACCTTAACATCCTACTGGATTTACATACTCTCAACAACTATGCTAGCAATTATGTCCTTTACCATGTGACACAGAAGATTAAAACCCCAGATTTTTTTTAATTCCTGAACACCTTGTTTTTTCTCATTGTTTCACTCCAGCAAAAAGTGGAAGTTTTTATTCCTTATTAACATCAGCATTATGAAACTGATGCATTCTGTTCACCTAATGCCTTTATTTGGAACGATTAGAACTTTTTATTGAAAAATATTCTCCTCTTGCCTGCATGGAGAATGTGAGTTGGATCTTCAGAGTCATTTTTTCCTGCTATTGAGGGAAAACTTCCATCTAGAGATTAGGTGGAGGGAACATATCTCCAATTTAAGGAAGAGTTCCCCTGACAATTTGCCCCTAAGTATCCCCTTGAGTCCAGACTAGTCCAAAGGGGTGTTGGCTTGTAGAAGCTATTCCTGTTGAAAAGGTTTGTGCCATACACACAAGGCAAGAGAATTTGAATGGAACAGATTTTTATTTTCTAAAAAATACCTTGTTTTTTCCAAGGGTTTTTGCAAAAGCATCTGGAACTCTTGCTGTAAAGTTTTAGGGCTAAATGGGGAGCAAAGAAACTTTCTAGGATATATTAGTCATGAAGCTGCACAGTTGTGGATTGTGAGTGGGTATATTGGTGGGGTTGTTATTTTCATACTAACAGGTTTCTCAGTGCTTTCTCTCCAAAGAATTTCTTAGACAGAGGCTGCAATTACATGCCCCTACCGTACCTCAGACTGTGCAAGACTTTAAATTAATTTTGGAGGAAGAGGATCCAAGGAAGTAAAGAGTGATTTGGACTTCTAATAGGAAGAAACTAAATGTACTCAAAGAAGAGACCTCCCATGCTGGAAATCTGGAATTCTCCCAGGGTTTTCTGAATCTTTTTGAGTAACTTCAAGATGGAGATATGAAGACAGAGAAGGGAGTTGATTCCATTAGATAGGAGCACTTTGTTCTTCCAGCCAAAACAGCTTACAGAAAAGCCCAACAAGGAAGGATTTGTGTGCATCATCCCTAACCCAATTCCACAGACTTAAAGGATCCATTAAGCATCTGGATGCTTTAGTGTTTTTTCAAACACAATTCAAATGTGTTGAGGCTGCAGATTACTCCAGGCCATACATAAATATGTGCTGAAGTCAGAAGGAAACCTGCTGCATTCACCTGTTGTGAAATTGCTCCATGTCCTCGCTGAACTATGCAGCAACAGGATGTTAAATGGCGTGAAAAGCACTTGTGACACTGTGATTTGTTACACTCATTACCTCTGACCTGCTCGTAATTCAGTGCTGCAAGCATACAGCTCACTCTACTCATGACCCTCCATGTGGCACAAGTCTTCCCTGCTCCTTGTTTTTCTTGCACGCATCTCTGATTTTCCCAGTACTTCAAAAATGTTGTTGACCAGATGCAAAATATCAGACTATCACAGTTCCTACAACACATCTTGTCCTCTACCAAGGAATCAGAGTCTGAAGATTATCCCATCCTTTGCTCAGAGAGTAGCTTTATTCTGGAACATGAAAAATGCGTCATCTCCATTCCTCCTATTCTGTTCCTGGTCTGAACTTCAAGTCATGTCTGGATGTTTTAGCNTTTCATTCTAGCCAGTGCTCAAGAGCCACCCGGGGTAACTGAGAAGGAGCCATCTTCAATTATTTTCTCTCCTTTGCTGCACAATAGAAATAGTGTACATTGGCCAACATTTTGTTACTTTGCTCATGAAATCAATCAGATTCATACCAAAGTGTATGCATCATTGAGACAAACAATATCCAGAGAAACAGACTTCTAACTTTTTTGCACATGAAAAAATTTGGGCTTGTTTTCCTCTTCTCACTTCTGAGAATACTGAGGCAATTTTGGCTAACACACATGCTCTTTAAAAAACTATCCTTCTTAGCTGACGAAAGGAAGAAAAAGGGATGGCTTCTTTGCTGGAGGAAAATGACACATGTCATAAAGAAGGATGTGCAGCACTCTGCTGGGTACAATGGTTCTTCATGCTAATGACTGGCAGCCTCCTTCTAACATTCCCAGGTTTTGACTTAGTATAGAAAACATTGCTAAGGCACTTGGGCAGTTTTCACATTTTCCTGGTGTCTTCGAATACTGTTTCAATTCAGTCATGGCACAAAGTTTCCTTGTGAAACTGTGTTGTGCAGAAGCCGCTGAGGTCATGTGAGTACATAAGAAATAGTTCTGCATGCATACAATAGGCAAAGCTTTGCTCTTTGAGCTGAAGATCGAGGAAAAAAAGAAAGAAACCGCTTGCTTCTTCAAGCACGGGATGAGCCAGAAACATAAAATAACTCTGTGTACACATCATGTTCAGTGCAGAGTCATGAGTGGCAAAGAGTGTGGACTCCTGTGGTGCTGTTTGCATGAAGAACAAGCAGAAGGGATCTTTACATGACTTCTGCTTGCAAACTAGAAAGAGTTTTTCTTTTAAGAAACTGGGTATTGGAAGATCTAAGAAGAGGCTGAGCAATTCAGAGCATATTCTGCTCTAAGGAAGAACTTCCTTCTGCTCCTGACTGATTAAATACAATGGTTAAATATGGCAACCCAGCTGCTTGGGGTTCTAAGGATTGCAAGGATTTAATTAACTTTGGGATAATCAGTGATACAACTGCAACTTATAACTGATAATTAGCCCTCAGCAAAAAGCAGTGGAGCAAAGCAGGAGGAGTTCTATTTCTTTCTCTCTCTGCCATCTAAGCTTCCACAAAGTGACAAACCTCAAGGCCAAGTAAATGGTCATTAGAAAACTTGCCCACCTTTCCTTGCAATACCATGTTTGTTCAACTAAAGCCAACCTGTAGCTTATAGCTGTCGGCAACGCAAACAGTTGCAATGGCAGTTTTGCCTGTTGCTTCAGCGTGAGCAGAGCTTGCACTCCCAGGCACAGCCTCACTATTCCTGCAGACTCTGCTGTCTGTATCACAAGAAGCTGATAGAGGAAAAAATATCCATCGCAGCAGAACCACCCCCCACCGAGTCCACATGTCCACCACGTGTTTTCCTGCCTCACCCTTTGAAGACTCTGCTGGGAGCATCTGTAAATGTTTCCTGTCCATATTGGAGGAGGCAGCAGAGTCTCACATCCCTGAGTGAAACTCTGCAAACTTCGCAAGAATCTCAGCCTGCTGCTGATGTAGACTGCCAGTGGTAAGCAGCACCAGCAGAAGGGTTGAGATAACCTTTCCCCAAAACTATGGACCTTGTTAGAAGTGCCAGTGTGTTGATAAGGAGATAACTACCCTGGTGCACTGAAGCGATTCGAAAATGAATATGAGAAGCTGAGCAGCACATCCCAAATCTGCTCTAGGGAACTCCAAAAAATCACTCAGAAATGCCACCTTGCAAAACGGATGGGAAAAGGAGTGGGATGGATGCAANTGCTTGTGGTGAAGAAATCAGGAAAGTGTGTTTATGAAAGTGTCCTCCAAAAGAAAGAGCAGACTCCCATTGTTTCTGACGAAGCAACACAGACAACACAGTCAACTAACAATAGCTGCAATTTAAGTCTCATTTGAATCTGGTAATATTTTATAACCAGAAAATTAGTGTGCCATGTGAATAAGGAGGAGTTACAGGACTCCCCACAAAGGTAGCAACATGGACTGTGCTGCAGCCGTGAGATAAATACATCCAGCCATCTGTCAGGTGCATAAAGAAAAAGAGGATAACAAGGAGTAATTTGCATGTGTTATTCTGGTGGTGGTCTGCCCCCAGCTTTTCCCAGAGGCCTTTCAAAGCATTCAGGAGCTTAGTTCTGCACGTGTGCAGTGCAGTCAACTTGAGGTTGCACACCCTCCAGGGAACTACTATATGTGTTGAGCACATAAAATAGGTGTGATTACAGGTCGCAGCCATGGCATAACAACTGTCTCCCATCACCTGGCCAGAAAGGCTGCAAATTTTAGTATGGTTACTTTTATCTCTTTGAAAGAACAATCTATGTAGCGTGCACGTAATCTAAGCAGACATGCAAACATCTAGCCTTCCTTTTTCTGAGAACTCCTGAGAACTTGGACATTGTGGAACTTTGTGGCAATTAGCTGTACCTAGGGACATTGATGCTGTCAAAAGTGGAGAGGTGGTGTCTCCTCGTAAATGATGCAGGAACTTGCCTCTTCAGCTTTGCTTTCTCCTTAACTGCTGATTCTGTCTTTTCTGAAGGTGAGGTCATGTATCTGTTCTCCCTGGAAAAATTCTTCTTAAAGGTTTCTCCTACACACCCTCCTTTCCTTGTGCCTCTGGGAGGCTGCTATGTTAAGCTGGGTGAATACTGCAGATACCTTTCCTGTTCTTAATTTCACATTTTTCTTGTCATTTCTGTTAGCTGTTACTGTACTACTCAGGTAAAATTTTTATCTTCTTGATGTTTTCTGCTGAGAAGACAGTTTTTAAGGATAATCTCTTTGGAATAATTGAATCTGAGCTTTGCTCGACCTGGATTTTCCTTTACAGGCATTCTGATTTTCCTCTTCAGTCCTTGGAGCTGTCATTCAGTAGCGTATCAGCAATGAAGCCTTGGTCATCTCAGCAACTATTGCCAATCCACATTCACTAGGGTTTGTATTGTCAGTGCACAGATTCATCGTCCATCCATGGCAAGTCCTACTATTAATGGAAGGGGAAATGCAGCCATGTTTTGTAAGAGTGTTCATAACAAATCACTGTTTACTCTTTTTCTGATACAGCACTTTTACTTATTACTAACAGCAGCTGAGCTTCTATAGGACCAGAAGACACTCAAAGGAAAAGATTTCTTCAAGCTATTTTGCGAGCTTTGAAATCCAGTGATTTGTTTTGCATACAGCTACAGTGGGCTAAGTGAATGTATCTGGTCTATACAGGGCTGAGCCTGTATCCAGACTGTTCCCAAAACTTTCCATCCACTGCTCCTTTTACTCTATGGGGTGCAGCACTTTCAGAAAACTTTTCAGATTAAATACAGCTTATAACTCATTTCCAGACGTCATGGTTCCTGTGATCCCATTTTGGGGCATTTTGAAAACAATTTTGTGTTTCCAGTGTGCTGAATCTTTTTTCTTTCTCAGGCATTGCTGCCGAGCTCTGCCATGGTTTCTTTTAAGTGGTGGATGTCACATATCCTTAGCATTACTGCTCAGACTTTTTTGACTGCTGCTCTATTGTTTTTCATCTTCTCAATTGCAGCTTGTATTTCTGACATTTCTATTGGAGTGATATTAATGATATCTTGGCTAAGTTCCCATATCTCATTGGATGTTGTATTAAGGTGGAACCAACTCTGGAAGTCCTGTGCCTTTTTTTTTAAACCTTTTCTGTGTTGTTCTACCCAAACCTGAGGATGTTTTCCATCTTTGCTTTCAATTGGCCCATTTATTCTTTTGCAGATTGTCACTTGGCAGAAGGCTCTGCATTTACTGCAGTTGCTGCTTCGATTACTAGATCTTCACTTACCTTATTTGCATTGGTTTTCCCTGCTCTGATTGCTTCCTTGGGCCCTTCCCCCCACCTCCAGTTTTTCAGTGAGCTTTGCAAGAGTTTTCATTGCAGTGCTTTTCTTTCCTGAGAAGTTTTCCATGTCTCTCAGCTTCTCCAGTTCTTGCTCGCTTTGTCGATACCCAGTTGTTCCACATGCAGCTTGTATTGTGTTGTGTCTGGATAATGTCAGTTATTCTTCCAGTGTGCCTTTTCTCCTTCCTCTCAAATCCATTCCTCAGTAAAGTAGGAGCTTCTCTCGACACTGTCTTTCTTTTCCAGTACATCCTCTGCCTTACTTTACTGCATCTACCCTGCATTTTCCATGGTGTTTTCCCCAGTGTCTAAAGGTTTCAATCATGTGTCAGAAGAAAAGTTGGGGTCATAAAGGTGTGTCCATACATTCAGTCTAAGGAGGTGGTTAGCATAGCACAGATCTGCTGGCACCTGCCTCTCACTGTGCCAAGCAGGTTAAGGTAGTGCCCTTTTGTCATGGTTTAACCCAGCTGGCAGCTAAAACAACCACACAGCCGTTGGCGCACTACCCCCTCAGTGGGATAGGGGAGAAAATTGGGGGAAGAAAGGTAAAACTTGTGGGTCGAGATAAAGACAATTTAATATGACAGAAAAGGAAGAGAATAATAATAATGATAAAGGAATAAACAAAACAAGCGATGCACAGCACAGTTGCTCAGCACGCACAGACCACCAATGCCCAGCTAATTCCTGACTCGCGGGCTAAACCCTCAGCCAGTTTCCCCAAGTTATATACTGAGCATGATGTCATATGGTATGGAATATCCCTTTGGCCAGTTTGGGTCAGCTGTCCTGGCTGCGTCCCCTCCCAGCTTCTTGTGAACCCCCAGTCTTCTCACTGGTGGGCCAGTATGAGAAGCTAAAATGTCTTTGACTTGGTGCAAATATTGCCTAGCAACAACCAAAACATCAGCGTGCAATCAACATTATTCTCATCCTAAATCCAAAATGCATCACTACCAGCTGCTAGGAAGAAAATTAACTCTGTCCCAGCTGAAACCAGGACATCTTTATATTGTAGGAACAAGAAGGTGTAACTTAGAATAAATTTGAATGGTGATACTTGAAGCATCTGATCAAGCATTTTCCACAGCTGTGTCCTGTGGAGATGTTTTTGGAGGTTACTTTCAGACTGACCTGTGCGGGTGCAATCCTCACACAGTTACAGCTGGCTAGTGTGCTACGCCCAGCCCCCTCCAGCTGTATTTTTAAAGACCAAAAGGGGCAAGAGGATCTAACCATCAAGGTTTATTTCTGATTCTTCTTTGCAGGGGCCCAGTTTCAGTGTTAGCTCAGCTCTCTCTACCACGCAAAACTGCTTAAAATAAAATCACATATTTCTGAGAACTGACTACTCCTTTTATTGTGACTGTAGGAACACCAGTGCAACATGATCTCCTTTGTCACAGAAATTGTAATGCCTTCTGGCTGAAGGACAGGAGTTCTGTTTCTGCTTAATGGCTCTTCCTGCCAACGTTAGTTGTGCTGAGTAGTGTCTTACTTGGCAGATTCTGCTCTTAAAACCAAAAGAGGAACCTCAGAATGAGGAAGGGCAAAAGGATTGGTCCCACTGTTATATATATATTCCTAAAGCTTTTGCTCAAAGTGCTGGACAATCTGTGCAAACCTTAAAAAAAAAAAAAAATACTCCCCAACAACCACACCAGAAACCAGAAACCAGAGCATTAGGAATCTGTTCCATTAGGAACTCAGCAGGAAGGTGAAAAGTTTAAACAACTGAAAAACAGAGTAATAGACAGCAGTTGGAGATTGTGGTGCAGATGCATATGTACAAAAATATTAACGAAGTACGATGTCAAAGACATAATACCTCTAGGTCAGCCGTATGTAACAGGCACAGCTCCAGGAGAATAAACCAAACTTCACCCATTTAAACTCTGAATTCATCTTCATGGGTATCTGTACATGGAATCTGGGTTTGAGAAAGGAGGGATGTTACTTGTGTATGTGTTGACGTATATCAAACATAAAACCTTTGGCTTTCTTTTTTAAGGTACATTTTTATTTCCTTTAATCGGAGCTGAGCAAATTTTGCACAAGTCTAGTTTTGTCATTCTGGCACTTGGGAGCTTTGGAGTCCTGTTTTCAATTCTTGGTTCTGACAGCAATTACATGCATAACTTTGAGCAAATCACTAAATCCCTCATTTCTTAATGGGGAATATAACTCTTCCTTCCCTCCTGCTCTCTGCAGGTCTTGCTTATTTAGATTGCAAGCTACAGAGACTGTGAATTTCTGTTGTAGCGTGTACGTGTCTGGCACAACGCAGCCCTGATCCCCATGAGTGGAGCCCGGGAAGCAGGAGAGAGAACAGTAGGTGCTGCTGCAGTAGGAATAATTTCCAGACCTGCCAGTAAAGGACTAGGATGCAGTGAAGGGTAAGCAAGCAGGTGAGCAAGAGACAAGCACTTGAGTAGCCATGAGTCACAAGAGCTTTCACAGAACCTATTGCTCACTTCAGCACAAGGCAAGTGCTACACAGTTTAAGATTAAGCAAAAGAGCAGAAATGTGTAGTTACTTCCTGGTGTTTTTTTCAGCCTAGACACATATCCTTTAACACTGCTATGGCTTGTTTTTATTTATGCATTATTTGTTGTAAAGGATTACTGGCTTTCCCACCCATGCTGATGATGCTCTACTCTGGCAAGGTCAGCGCTAGTTGCTTTTGTCCCGTGCACACCTCTCACAGCCACAAGAACGTGGTCTTCTATGTAAACCACCCTGAATAACTTATTAGAGGCGTTATTCAGTATGACAGAGATGTTTATGAGAAATATCCAAGAAGTCTTTTACACAGCCTAAACTGTCTGGCGTTTTTAAGTAGACACAGATGAAAAGACAAAGGAGGTTGGTGACTATGTGTACTTTGAAAGGAAGAGACCCGAAGGAGGGCTGAAGGAGGAATGTGTGTCTTTGTGAACATTTCTGCCTCAAGCAATCACCTCAGCCTTTGAATGCCAGCCTTTTTTCACTGAAATGCTCAGGTACACTAATCATGTGTTGAACGAATCTTAATATGAAATATAAAATCAGTCATGGCTACAGGATAAAACATGTCTTTTGCTGCTGGCAGGAGAGATGGGGGCTTCTTTTCCAAATTTATGACATCACTGATGACTCTAGTCTTTACAAAAATGAAAGAGAAATATGCTTGCTTTTAAAACATTCATCATAGGAAACGGTTTTCAGATATGGAGAAAACTTTTTTAAAAAAAATACAACTCATCTGTACTACCCCCTTATTCCTGTAGCATATAAATGACTGTAAGCTGGCTTTTTCCTTGGATTAAATGGAAATTTTGTCTGTTCTCCAGATAACGTTGTTTGCAAGAGGAAACAATGAAACCCATGGGATAATATTGCAGACAAAAGGGGGTTTATTATTATTTTATTATGCTAGATATTTGGTTTTGCAAAACTCCATTTTCTTTTTGTCTTTTTATAAACGTCTGCTTTATAGTCTCAGAATACTATACAGCCTTCCAAGATTTCTGCTGTATTCCCAGCCTTTTTGCTCTGTGTAATTCAAATGCATCTCTTTAGCACTGTTTTTCTGAATGGCAGCAGCCACACTGACAATAGTGGAGTTAGAAGAGGGTTCGATAACCGAATTTGCATCTTTCGTGTTCCCAGTCCCCAGCCTCAAGCCATCCATGTCTCACATGCCTTGTGGACAAGAGGAGAAGGAATGTTTAAGGTTAGGCTGTTTTCAGATTTGCTGCGGGGTAGAAGGGGGACTTTATGGGTTACAGCTGTGCTTATTTGATGGTTTCCTGGCTTTTTACAGTTCTGCCGCCCGCGAGCTGTCAAGTCTGCCATTGCACAGCGGCGGGTGGAGCTTTTACAGAGCGGCTCCAAGCTGTGACATGATCGTTTTAAAATCCTGGCACAGGCTTCGTTTTGTTGTTGCAGATTGGTCTTCTTTTGTCACAGAGGCCCCCGTTTCACCTCCTTGTTCTATGCCCCTGCACTGCACGTACTGTCTTCTGCATTGCCTAAAGTCAGGCATGGCATTTCCACTGCTAGTTAGCAAAGCAAGTCTCATGGCTATGATGTCATCAAGGAGCTCTAATTCATGTCTGTGACATTATGGCACTGAAATGCAAGTTTACATAGAAGTTAAGTGAAGCCAGGGCAATAAGAGTGGATAGCAAGGTATGTAGTTAGTAGTAATGATACTCAATGCCAAAATACTTTTTATGTCATTTGAAACTCAAACCAGGAGTCATAAGCTTCCAACAGCCCAGGATGTATGGGCTGGCATACTTTTTTTTTTTTTTTTAAACTATAACACTCGTGGATTCATCTCAAAACTGGTGTTTCACTCTGCTAGAGACTGTCAAAACCCAGTCTCTGCCCCAAAGAATTCACAATCCCTGCTGTTGCTTTCACCAAGTTTTGCATTATTGCTTTTAAATGGAGCATTTGAAAGGAGCATAAAAGACATTGTAACTTTTTTTTGGACTGCAGAGATTAATTTCAGAGTTTTTCAAAGCTCCTCTCTGCACCCAGTACTCTGAGGGTCTCTGTTGTCAGCTTCACCCTCCTTGAAACCTCTGACCCTGAGCTCCTCCACAAATCCTGGGAGCTGGTCTGGATTGCAGCCGGTGCCCACCTCACAGATGGACCACAGGGCTGCACACGCCACCCTCTTCCCCCACTTCTCCTCCCTCCAGCCCTGTCTCCATCACTCTTAGTTGATGGGAGTTTCTAAGGATGGTGATTTTTTAGAAGGCAGATGCTTTTTTTACAGGTAACCCCACATTATCCACCTGAAGATAATCCTCCTCCAGACAAAATCCATGTGTGGGTAGAAGAGAAGCAGAGTTATTGTTCTTGGTAGACTCTGGGAGGCAGAGTGGAAACTAGAATGGGATGGAAGACAGAGAGGCCTATTCTCATCGTGCCAAGGATGCTGAAAGGAGTTCTTCCTGCTCCGTACAGGGAGCCTCCTTACTCTGAGACAAAGTCTGCTATTTCTTCTACCCAGAATCTTCTCGTACTTCCAGCAATGTAAAGCAAATAAATCTTTGGCATAACAGAGCCCAAGCTCCTGACTCAGTAGGAAGCAGAATTGGGAAGTCCTGCTGCCTTTTATTCTTAAACTTCATCCCAAGGAGCACAGGTTATTTGTTCTGCTGAATGAGCGGTGTGAGGAAGGTTGCAATTTGAGGAGCAGCACTGCACGCAATCCCTGCTTGACTGACTGACCAAAAGAGCATCTGGAAACCACCCGCCCCGAGTCACAAGGAGTGCGTTTCTCCAGGCTTCCCGGGAAGGTACTAAAATACAAGGGTGTATTCCTGTTTTGAAGAGGAGGGATTTTTTTTGTGTCACACTCCTTTCAAGTGTTGATGGGAATCACAGACCGAGCTACGTAGGCGTGCAGACAGCGGTGTGGGCCTCTCCATGTAAAGCCACATAACTTACATTAGCCCTTTCCTGACACTGAGAACTTGATTTTGACCTCAACCATTAACTCATCATTGCCTACATGGCCTGTGTATTTTGGGGCAGTAACTGATTTCTGGAGTTCACGGAAGTTATGCGTGTTACTGGGGGAATGAGTTTAAGGACACCTTCTTGTTAGGTATTAGATCACCACAAAATGTATTCCTTTACTTACTGCAGTAAATAAAAGCTCGGCTGAATCACACTGGGGATGAAGAACGGGTCACAGTTCAAAAGGCAAAAAGAGACCAATAGGGTCCAGAATTGCCTGACCGAGAATATGTCCTCTAATGCAACAAATTTAAAAGCTATCCTAGCAAAATTCACGAAGGTGTAATAAACCATGGTATTCAATAGGCTTACTTAGCACATTATACAGATTTTTATTTAAAATGTAGAAACTATACATGATACCAGTCCTCTCATAAATATTTTTTTAAGCACTTTGGCTCAAGATTTTTCAGATCTCTCACACAATAGGCAACTTCACTTACTTAGTGCTTACAGGACCCTGTAAACTCACCTTTTCTGAGTTGCAAGAAGATTTGGTGCCAAGCACCTGTGTTTACCCTGGGTGAGGAGTGGCTTTCACTTGGCTCCTCCACCTGTTCATAATCCTCAAACGTGCCTTGAAGAAGAAAGATTGATTCTTGGCATTCCCATAGAGGGAATCCTTCTTTCTTGTCACTGCAATCTCGTATTTTCAAATACATATATTTTTTACTATGTGTCAGAAAGTAAGATAAGCTGCTGGGATGACAGATCTGCGACCATAAACCAAGTGCCTCAAAATGGTACCCAGAAGATTTTGTCTGAAAAGGAGGAGGATTTCTGATCTTTTTCAGGCTATGAATCCTGTCCTGAAGATGCCAGCTGAATGGAAAGAGGCACAGTGACACTTCTGTTTCCAGTGAATCAAGTATTATGCCATCTGAGTCAGGAGTCATTTCTATGACCAAGAGGCTGTGTCAAACCTGTGTGGCTTAAGAAGCTCTTCCCAACTAGCAACAACTCTATGGCCTTTAGTAGAAAACAGTCTGGACAGGCCAGATTTTTGAAGCCTCTATTTTAAGTAGCTTAAGTATGTGGCAGCAAACATTTGCAATTCAGCGGTAAGGCTCCCAGTATAGAAAGTTGAACAGCCTTGCACCCTGACCCACTTCTTCCTGCTCAACCTCAACATTTTACAACTTTCATTAGAATTTTTGCTGAGAAGGGAAAAAAACAAATAGTTTCAATGTCTCCATGTAGGCTGTAGGTGCTAAAGACCAAAATCCTGGTAAAGCATTTTAATAATGTGTTTTTTCTAACTCCACCTTCCTGTAGGGCAAAGGTTTCTGCAGTTCCTGTTAACCTTCACAGGGTGTATGGAACTACCTCAAAGAAAGAAAAAGTCTTTGTTTTCAGCCTTCATTCACAGCTGGTGAGATGGAGACTGAATTTTGGCTCCAGATCTTCTATGAACAGATTCCAGGACAATTTGAACAGATCAGTCTCAGGTGGTATGCTTATAGTTTTCCTATTGCTGCTTATTGTTGCATCCACCTAATGATACATTTGAACGGTGTATGTTCCTCCTTGTTGCCTATAATATCAAATAATAAAAAAACTGACTTTTTTTTAAGCTACCATTATTCAACTGATTTTAACTAATTTAAACACGCAATTGCAGGTCAGTCTCCTAACTCCTACGGGGAAAAAAAATTAGGGCCTATTTTAATCACTCACTGTTAAATTTTCAGTTATTAATTCAATCCCTGAACTAGTGAGTACCTTCTTCTATTCTACTGTGTTGAATACTAGTAGTAGGCAAAACCATACAGCACAACCTGTATCTAATTACACTCTCATGTTTCCTCCTAATGAACAAAAAATCTCCATTTTATGCCTTGCCTGTTAACCTCTGGAAAGGTCAGTGCCTTGCTCCTGTAATGCAGCACACTTTTTTTCCCTTCCATTTAAAACAGTTATTGCTTTCTGGAAGGCAGGATGTTTCTTGCCCAGGCTGATACAGAATCAGGCTGGCCCTTTTCATTCAACTTATATATTTGAAGGCTCAGGGAAAAATAATTAAGTCTAACCTTAAGTATAATAACTGCCACAGACGTTTCCTTGGCTACTCATCCTTTGTGTGCAAAACTGATGACTGATAAAGCATGTTTTCCATAAAAACATCTACATACTCTTGGCTTGAAGATCTTAAGGCATGGTAGAGCAAGGACTTGAATTCAAGTATTGCTAGCCCTGAACAGTCTGACTGACTATAGATATCAGCAACTAATATTCTTCTTCCTACCAGGCAGCTTCATTCTGTCACAGGCCAAGAAATCCAGTTTTGTACAGGAAATTTTAACTAATTTAATTTATTGCCAATTAAAAAGCTTCTAGTTACCAATTCTGGTATTGAGAAATAAAAACAAATAAACAAGCACTTAGAGAAAAATCTCGGCTTTGCTCCTTATACCTTCTTCCTCTCTTTTTGCTCTCTTTGCCGCACTCACTCAGCCCCTTCGGTGATGCAGTTGTTGTGCCTTTACTTTTACTCTTCTTGTTTCTGATCCCCATGTCCCCTCAGAGCTGCATGCCCTCCTGAGCCTCCTCCTTGCCCCTGTCTGGGCGACTCTATGCTCTGTCCTGCTTGGGAGGCTTTTTGCTCCTGAATGCAAAAATTAAAAACTTATATGGCCCCATGTTTGTTTTATGGCACAGTGCAAAAGCCAGAACTGGAGCTATTTCTGGTTTCTCTCGATGCCATCAGGGTGAACATGTCTCCAGAGACTTCCCATGGAAATTGCCAGACCTCCCTCTGCACTTTGTACACCTTATCCTACTAATAGAAAAGAGACCTGGGCATCCAGAAGTCTTTGAAAATCATGGTCCGAGCCCAACAACTTCTGGCAGCTTCTGAAAAAGCAGATGTGACATCAGGGAAGGTGTGCTCATCTGCTAAAAATATGGGGTTAGACTTTCATCATGTTTAAAGTGGCTTTAGTTGCTGAGGTCAAGGGGTCTGTTCCCCCACTCCACTGGCGTTAAATGAATAGCTTTCTACTTGTTTTTCCTTGTAGCCCTGTGAAAGCAGCACAAAGGAACTACAAGAACATTTGCAAACAAATGCTGCAAATATTACATGTGGGTTTGTAAACACAAGCAGTGATTCAACCCTAAATGGCAACAGATAGTAGCAGTCAACTGGTACCTTCAATCATTAACTAATGAGGCTGAGCTGACCCCAGGTCTTTCCTCTGTACTTGTGTGAGATGGAGAGGAGGCATTTCGCTGAGTGTGCAGCATCAGCCGGATCAGAAAGCAGTGTTGTGGATTGGAGAGCAGAGCACTGGTAAGGGTGCAGCAGCTGGGTTTCTGGATTACATGGGCTTTGCTCCCGTGGAGGTGGACAAAGCCTTGAGGTGTCTCCATCCCTTGGCGGGGAACTGGATCCAAACCTATATGTCTGTTTCCCTCTGGGATGCCCCAGAGTGTCCTCTCCCCCTATTCCAGAAAGACACAGGAGGGTTTCCCGCACCTCCCCTGTGCACCCAACGCCTGCAGGCCAGGTCTTACATACCCCACAGTGTCCCACGCGGAACCAGGAACAAGATGGTGGGCTGAATCACATCCTTACAGCCTGGTTTCCATGCTGCAGGTCAGCCCCTGCTGATACAATGCTGAAGTCTAGGAGGAGCAAACTACACAGAGCATCCCAGAAAAACCTATGTTCTGCTGAGGGAAACGGGGTGCCTAGAGAAAAGGGATGCCAGCTCTGCCACCTGATATTCCTGCCTCTCCCCATCCGAGCTTGCCTTTGTACTCCTGTGCTCACGCTAGCGAAGGTGGACGCCAATATCTCCTACCACCTGACCTCTGGCCCTACCCCAAAAAGCTATATCAGAGATAACTAGTCCCTACCAACACCAGGGGAGGTTTGTGGGAGCCAGGTGAAAAAGGAGGCACAGGGGCTCCAGGGAACAGAGGAAAGCAGAGCGTGTCCCCCATCTGCATCCACACACCTCTACTTTCCTTCTTTCCCCTCCCTATTTTCTTTATTTCATTTTACTTTATTTTTAGCTTGCTGTATAAGTACAACCTTAAAAGAACTGAAATGGGAGTATTAGAAGAAATAAGAGATCTGGCTTCACTTCTGGCACTAGAGATTGGATCCCCTCCAGCATCTCAAATGTAGATGTACAGCAGAAGCCCAGCTTTGGCAGGACCCTGTCCATAAGCTCTGTTCAGACATGGGGATCAGAGACAAGCCACAGAGGGCAGAGATGTTTGTCACCCAACTACCCCAGCTCTGTCTGTGACAAAGGGTGGCTGCAGAGCCACAGTGGAGATGCAGCCAGTGTTGGAGTTGAGTGTTGGAGCTGAGAGCAAGTTTACAGAGGAGGTGTGTAAGCCAGAAAAATGAGTGTGCCTGTGGTAACGTACACAAGAAGTGGATTCCTAGACTGCTCATTAATTAAACCTGGAGACTGGGAAGATTATTGTGAGAGGAATTATGTTTAATGAAGGAGGCGTGTGCTCTGGGGGAAGACTGTATCTCCCAGTGCCTGACGTTGTTCCTGTGCTTTCACCTATCTGGAGGGAATTTCTCTCTACATACACACACCTAGGGTTTG